>VZTB01002657.1:143361-156372 GCA_013397245.1 Thryothorus ludovicianus | reverse complement strand
ATCTTGGCGTTGTTTTAATTTTTAATGATCGGCGCAGCGCAGCACAAATACTCTTACTGCGTCCCCCCTCATACCGGCAGACATGCCTTACTGCTCTGCAAATGTGAAATCAGCGTTAAACAACAGCTTCCAAGTGATTAAAATAGATGTGGTAGAATTCAGGACCACTGCAGGGTAAGCAAACCTGTATTACACAGCTCGCTCCCTTCTCTGTCCCCTTCTGAGAAATAAGCATATATGTCTTCTCCAAATTTACCAAATTCCATTTCCAATGCAAGGAGACAGTTCATGTCCTAAAACTATTCACTCTGCCATCCGTACTAAAAAGCCTAAGCAAATGCACAGAACTTGCTGACGCCTCATGCATGTTGAGCGTTGCCACTCTTCTCTAAGTACATTTCACTGTACTGTGTAAAGTCATTCTGTGTTAAAAACCTCCACCAGGTCGGTGGTAGCATTTGTGGTGACTTTAAAAACTTTTTGTATAGACTCTTCTGTACTCTCCAGGGACAGTGATAGGAAATTTTACGTAATCAGGATGTCTGAACAGCTAGCAACCAACGTCGCAGATTAACTAGGCTTTGACAGTAACAGAGTAATCTGTGGAACACCACATACCTAGACAGTACCAACAAAACCCAAACAACGTTATTTTTATTCCCCATTTCTGCTTCAGTCTACGAGGTAGGCCGAGAAACTGTAAAGAACCTTTATTTAATTAAAGATTGGCTTGAGAGATTATAGGTCAGAAAAAACGAAACCAAAACCAAGCCCACCTTTTAGGGGATTCCTGGAATGAACAGTTTGGAAGGAAATAGAGTACCCAAAGGACAAGAAGAAGAGTACATATGACTGTAGGCTATTGGCAATTTTCAAAGATAGGTGAGGAAAAGGAGATAAAGTCTCTGTAAAGAAAGCATTCCTGAAAAGTCCCTGACCACCCTGTGGATACAGAATTGAGTGCCTTTGCTGTATACAGCTCTGCAGGCGTATTGTGGATGAAATTGTTCCAGAGCAAGCCAAAGTTTTTAGTTACTTGGGTTGGAATGCGATTTTTCAGGGACAAAGACAAGGAATTTTCTTAAGAGTTTCAATTAATTCACTCCTTTTGAGAACAGATTGTACCTTTGATTCTTTTTACATTGTCCTGTGTAGAACTGGGTATCACAATTTCTTCAGGGAGGTTTTGTTGACCTTCTACTGAAGCAAATGTGTATGTATAATTGTGATCTTATTAAGTACTAAGTGATGCTAAACTACTCCTTGTACAAAGGAAGATGAAAAAGTCATCCATCTGCCTTCAGTATTTTTGGACAGTATTATTTCAGAGTCATGTGAGTAAAAGAGCAGCAGTAGCTGGAGTTGATGATCTTGGAATAGGCAGAAGTATGGTATATATGCTGTTAGGTTAATTTAATTTTGGTGATAGGACAGGAAGAACATGTGATGATGGTCACAAATAGGAGAAGGCAGAATGCTTTGGGATAATTTTTCTCTCTTGGTTTTATTTGACCATTTCTTTTTTCCCATTTATCCTCTTTGTATTTAGAATCACATTTCTGGTTGTGCTCAATCAACGTGAAATCATGGTTGCCCTGTGAGTAAATGGTCACTGTCACTATTGACTCTTCCAGCAATATGGAGGAATCAGATAGATGGGAATATCATCAGCCTTTAAAAGAACTGTTTGATGAATTAGTGAGAAAGCAGAAAGCAGAAAGCTGATTTAAGGAGTCACCACTTAATTACAGGAAAATTAGTTAGAGAAAGCAAGCAGCATAATCCAAAACCTTGGAGGTGATAGAAAGATAGTGTGAGAAGGCAGCAGTTTTACAAACTATAATTGCTGTGGAAAAGGTTTTTGGAATGGAAAGCCAAGGTGTGACCCTGTAGACAGGTAGGGCAAAATGGCAAAAACTGCAAGAGAAACAAAGCTCACAGAGGTGGACAAAGACACGGGATGAATTTAGAAGTTTGAAGGGAAACTGAGGCAAGGTAGTCACTGAAAAAGCACATTTAATACAAATTAATTGGGACTGTCATAAGTCTAAGGCAGCATAATTTTTTTTACTGGTGTTTGTTTCCTTCTTTAGCTGAAGTTACGGCATTTGTTAGTGTCTGAAATTATCCACTATGGAAAAACAATCCCTCTCATACAATGCCCTGAAAAACTGAGAAACCAATTATGTCATCTTGAAGTCAGATTTTAAAATAGATTTGAACTTGGTTTATTGATACAAGCCTGTAAATATTGCACTAAGTGATTTGCAGCTGCAAATAAAGTATATTTATTTACCTGATTTGCAGATGAAAATGGTCTGGGTCAGCAAACAAGTTGCAAGGAGTTGTATATTGTTGCAAATGGTCTTGCTTCCCTAGGTTTTTCTAGGAGGTGTTTTCCAGGAGTAGGTAGGACTGCCCTCTGACCTGCAATCTCATGTGTTTATTCTGCTACCAGAAATAAGCTGGGGAACAATGGTAGCTTCCATACCTTTTGTCCTTGAAACAGAAATTGCCATTCAACTGAGTAGTACCTTTGCCTTTTTCTGTGAGTTCTGTGAGGAGTGCTTTGCTTCTGGAGATCTCACAGTCTATGTGGTGTGATTTTCCAGTCTAGGGGGCCTGTGAGAAATCAGCCAGTGTCCTAAAGGGGAGTACATTCACCTGCTGTAAGCACAAAAGGCACTACACAGGTGTGCAGAGCACACACAGCAGCCCAGTACAATGGCAAAGAAAGTGGCAAGATATGTAGGAGCAGGTTACCACCCCTCCAGCAATCCATCCGTTCCCATGTGGATTCTACAAGCTGGATGAACTACAGACTGCAACCCGACTGGGAGTTCTTGGCTTGGCACATATCATGTTGCCACTCTGTGAGTAAAACCATTGGTATGCTGCAAGCAGTTCAGTGATTCCACCCTCCAGGTTTATGATGTTTCAGGCTGCCCTCAGGACTGAGGCACAAAGGGGTAACTGCACCTCTTTGTGTCTGCCCTTAGAGCATTATGCCCTGAGCACACCACAGGTTTTTATACTATCATTTGTTGTGTGCAAAGGATTTCTGTGCCTTTTGTGCAGGTGTATTTTCAACACACCTACTACCACAGCTGGGAAGAGGATAGTGAATACACTTGGATGCTTCTTGGAGAGCAACACAAATAATCTTCATTGCCTGTGGAAATGAGCAGATTGCAGCTGTTGTACTAAAGTCAGGACTGTGCAGCTCAGAGAGCAATGTGTAGCTCTGCCACCGCCAGATCCTTCACAAATTGGTATGTTTTATTAGGCTCTTTATGGGTTTGGGTTTTTTTAAGTGTTGCAGCTTTTGAATTCCTGCTCTGGAAATTGTTTTTCTCCAAGTCTGACATAACTACAACTAATTTGTAGATACTCTGAGACCAGTATATGCAAAGGATATGCAATTTTAATGTTACATGAAGTAGAATGGTTTGGTGGAGTTTCTTTCTGCCAACTGCTGGACCTAAGGAACATTCACTGTATTTCTAATATTAAATCTCTTTAGTCATTTAGAGTAACTCATTCTTGTATGTGCTACAAAGAGACTTTCTAAATTGAGTCTGTTTGTAGAAAACCATGACTTGTACATCTGTATACACTATTTTTTGGTCAATGGCTCTGTGTTAGACATTGTAGCAAGCAGCAGAAAGGATTCTTTCTGCTGTGTCTGTCTCATTAGTTCTCCAGGACTGATTGTGCTTGTGCATGTTCGTTGCATTATTGCAAAGAGATGAAAAAAATAGATTATTTCTGTACAATAAGCTGAGTAGTGTTTTCTTAAGCAGTAACACTGGAGGGTTTTCAAATGCACCTGTTAAAATATTTGTATTCTAACAGGTGCAGAAGCATTCATTAGTAAACATCGTATTAACACACGTTTTGCACAGGTATATTGTCTTTTGTCCCAGAACTGATGAGTTTTTAAAATGTCAGTGACTCACATGAAGTTTGTATTCATCATGGTTACCTTGGCATGAGCCCCATGCCTGTCCCTCCATGCACCAGTGTCACACAAGTGCACAGTCTGTGATGTAATAATCATCTTTGACAAAGGATTGCTTACAACATGATCCTGCTGTGGCGTGCTCTAAAATAGTGAATTCATGTTTGTGTGTTTGAAGCGTTACCCTGAGAGATTACAGGCACAGAATGATTCATGCCACTTCCTTCTTCTGTGCCCCAGCCAAGTAACAGGATTCTGCCAAGTATTTGTAGCTCTTGAAAGCCATGTTCATGTCTTTCCAGGATGGAAGATATTCTCAGTAAGTACACAGCCTGCCAAAATGAGAAGAAGAATTTCCCTACAATGGCTAAGATGAATATTCCTAATACTATTTTATAGCAAAATTTATGTCAGTGAATACTCAACAGCAAATTCCCAAAGCTATTACTTACTGTTCATTTGTGGGAGACAGCAAAAAGTACAGCGAACTTTGCTTGAGCTAGAAAAGGTTTTTATTTTACTTTTAATATGAGTTTGCTCTGCAATTGCTTATATTTTGAAGAATACAGTATGAGTGAGGAATTACTGAGTTCCTTTAAACTGTTTCCCAATTAGAAAATGTCTCCTTCCTCTGATTCTATTAGTGGAATGGCTTATTACAGAACCAGGAGCGGACCATTTGATCAACCAATGATGCATAATGATAGAACAAAACAATATCTTCATGCTGGTCAGAGGAGCTGTCCTTACAGGATACATTTGAGAATAAGAAAATGTCATCTGAAATACGTGGTGAAATGTATGCTCCCTATTCTAGACAAAAATATCTTAGAATGTTATTCTGGCTCCTTGAATTGGGCATTTCATTTTCTGTAGTTCTTCTTCAGTGTTGTGTAGTGTTCTCTTCTGATTTGCACTAAATCTAGAGAGAAGTAATATCCCTCATGAGTATTTTCCTTGTGTGATGTTTTTGGCTTTCTAGGTTGCAGTTTAAAATTTTGCTATGCTATTTTTAATACTATTTTTATATTTAATTATTTTTTTTATCCATAAGAACATATAGTAATTCCATCTGACCCTATGTGTAACAAAGGGATTGTCAATGAACCCACTCCAAGGCAAGAAGCTACTGTATATATCAACTGATGCAATTTATAACATCAGCGGATATGTACTTAAAATATTATGGAATTGACTGCATACAAAGATTACACTGTGAAAGATTAACTGTGGTAAATTAAATAATTGATACATTCTGAAGCTATAGATAAGAGGATTAGTGAAGTATCCTGCAGCCTTTCAGTCATGTTAGCAGTCCTATCAGAGTCAAATGCTATCAAGACTGAAGTCTGCTGGAAACTCTTTGAACTGACACCCCTCACTCTCAGATGACCAGCAACTCCATTTCATTCCCTGTGGTTCTAAAGCCCAGGCTCAGGAAGAGGGTTCTTGTGAGTGCCCAAGAGCCAGCCACCTAAAAAGCAGCATAAAGCCTATAGCTTTGTCCCCTTTATCTTTTACATAAAATGGCAGTGAATTGTCCAGGAATGTAAATATGTAACTATTGTTACTATTTATTAACATTATCATTAGTAGTAGTATTACTGAATGACATTTGTTCTCTGAAAAAAATGGTTCCTTCTTAGCCACAAGCAGTACTTTTCTGAGCACACATCACATGATTAATCTGTCAGGCAGTGTCCCATTCATCCAGCTGTGCTCTACTAGAGAGTATTGTTAGCTATCTGTTTACTTCAGCTCCTAATATCAACCCTTAATGATTTTTTTTTTTGTTTGTTCTTCTGATGGTCTGAAAACCTGCGGAGAGATTAAATTCAAGCTGGTATATAAGGACTGCATTAAAAAAAATTATGAAGGAGAAATTCAAGGAAAGAACTGCAAAAAATCTGTGTTGCTGTATCCAAAACTTCAGACTGGGGGCACTTTTGAATCCCTGTGTCCAGATGAGCAGCCTTCCTTTATTGTGATGCCATGGCTGGATAAGATACTTCTGGGTTTTTGCTGCAAGAACTGCATGGCTGCACAGAATGGCAAGAGTAATTAGTTAGTCCCTAATTTGTCCACCTGAAGAAGCAGGGTATCAGAGCAGACTGTGATGCTTTCTTCTCTGACAATTATTGGAAATAACTGGGCAAAGCTGATTCTGAAATTTCTGGTTGACTGACTGACACCTGGCACTTTTGCAGAGGTTCTGAAGAAAAGAAGTTATATCTCCTCTGAGACCTGCAGGCCCAGGTATCCAAAAATATGGCTGTGTGCAGCTGAGGCTGTGGCTAACCTCCACCCAGCTCACCCATGCAGGACCAGGAACATTGAGACAGTGTCAAGGTCAATCTGTCTCATGAGCTCCCAGACAACAGCTCTTACAGATGTATGGCCACGAAAAAGGGGATGCTCTGACCTGGTTTTGAGGGCATTTCAGTATGTGCACTGTCTAGCATTTCTGGGGAGCTCAAGGATTGTACTTGCTGACTGTGTGTCTTTTTCACTAGAAATAGGGCAGATCTTCACAGTCCCTAGCCTCAATCTGACATAACTTGCTGATCAATGCTGGTTCTGCTTCTTCTGTCTAGAACTAATTTTCTGCACATGTTTAGTGTGTTGGGTTTATTTTGTGTAGTTGTTGGGGGTTTTGGTGGTTTTGGTTAGACAGTTGCTGTGACTTGACCACTACTTGTCCCAAAGCTCCCAGTCATCCTTAATGTTGCTCTGCTTTTGTGACTTTCACATGCTCTCCACTGCCCTGTGTGCAATCCTTTGATATTTTTTTTGGAATAGGGATTATTTTTTATGGTGTTGTCTGAGTATCTTATAGCGTTCCCTCATTGAGGCCTTGTGTACCTTTACAAAGCATTGACAGTCTTAATGAACTCTGCTGAAATAGCAGTACTCCAAAACGAAGAACAGACATTAGCTGTTTTTAAGGCGTGGGGGGAAGAGTAACAAAGTAAGAGTCAAGCCCAAAGATGTCATTCCCAAAATGATGCTTTCCACCTATCTCATACTTGCTGTACACTAGAATATCTCAAAGATGAAAGTAGGCTGTTCGAACTACGTTTCCAGTCCCACCTCTGGCAGTTTAGATTTGCTCTAGATCGTGGTTATGCTACTCTTTCTCAACTCCAGGCAATTTCTGTCCCTTCTCCTCGAGTGTGAGGCTGGGTTTTAGTGCAGAATCCTGAAAAGCACCAGAAACGAGCTCTCAGTTCTGCATGTAGATTTACCACTCTCTCTCAAAGGCTATGTAACTCAGCCATGTGAACCACGCCAGCCTCCGAGTACTTGGTTTGCCGTACTTTCCCTGGACGCTTTACCCCATGACTAAATGTTCCCGATCAGGGCACACGATAATCATTGCAGCTCTGGGACAGGAGAGGCGGCCCGTGGGGCAGGGTAAGCCTTTTTGCGCTCCTTCTCCACGGGAGGCTCAGAGGCGAAGCTCATCCTTCTGGAGCTCTCCCAGCGGAGCGGGGCCGGNGATGAACGGGCCGGGGAGGAAGGTAAGGGGAAGCCGAGAGGGTCAGGGGGTGGCGGGGCGACCTCAGGGCCCTCCCCGCTTCAGGGTGCTCGAAACCTGGGCACGACGGCGTCGTGCGCTTTCCGGGCATTCTCCGCTCCGGTCGGCGGGGCTGCAGGAGAGGTGTCCCAGCGCCGGTGCCGCCCGGCCCCGCTCGGCGCGGCTCGGCTTCGCCGGCAGCTGTGCTCAGCAGTGCCCAGAGCCCCAAAGCCGAGGATCCAGCCTTTCCGGTGGTGCCGTGGCCACCCGACAGGGATTTTCAGATATTCGCAGATATTCCCGGAGAGGAATAAATCAAGGGAGAAGAGTTCTGTTGTTGAAGTAATAATGAGCAAAGAACAAGATGCTTGTGGGGAATCGACCACCGAAGTGCTGCACAGAGGAACTGTTCAGTGCTGTCAGGAGAGCTGCAGTTGGCATTTCTTAACTTTTGGGTTCTGTGAAGTATTTTATTCCAGCCAACACAAAGGCAAACCAAAGGGTTAGCTCGAGAGCAGCAGCCAAAGCCTTTTAAGTGTGGTGTGATCAGTGTTGTTTAAATTTGCTCATAACTAGAAGTATGTGGCCATTGTCCAGCCAGAAGTTAAGCTCCTCAGGTAAATGCTAACATCTATTGCTACTGCTAGTGGCTAAAGGCTGTTGTTGCTATGTGGTTTCATGTGTTACTCTTCCTCTTCAAAACGATGTAGTAAAGGTTTGCTGTTTCTCTCAAAGTTGACAGAGAAGGGCAGTTCCATTTTGGCCCATTTTAGGGAAAATAACTGCAGGTGTCCATCCCCAGGAGGGAATCTGCATCCCTGGGGCAGCTCATCACCTCACAGTAGTGAGGAGCAAAATGCCAGGGCTGCATCTTCTCCTACCCGTAAGGAGGGAGAAACAACTTCGGACAGAGAAGGGCAGGAACCAACGCACTTCCTTGCTTGCACACAAAGCAGTGGAGAAGGTAGAGAGTGAAAGAAGGCTGCCTGCCCCTCTGTAGACTCTCAGAACAGTTGGTGACTTGTACAGTGGCAAGCACTGCTAGTGGAAAGGAAACCAGACTGAGTTTCCTCTTCAGCCTTGCTCCTTTAAAACAGGCTTCTTTCCCCACTTGCAAAGAATCCGTAATGTAAAGTATTTTATGAACTTCTGGGCAAAACTGAGCTAAGTGGCATTGTCCAAGCCTGTCAAAATCCGACTGTTAAAGGAAGATCAAAGTCAAGTTCTATGGTGACATTAGCAAGCAATTCCAGGAACCTCATTCTATTGAACAATACCTATCCGAGGGTATCTTTTTTGTAGGATTTTGTGACTGAGAGATTATTATTCACAGCAGTCACAGAGACAGTATAACAAAACCAAGGCAAATTAAAACACAGTTTTGCTGCAATGAGTGATTTTTCAAAGTTATGAAATTAAAGGATTTTGGGGCAGGAATTAAAAAAACAAGGGAATATTTTGATTTTTGGTTGAGTTTGAGAGAGGTCATTGCTGTCAGTGATGTTCTTCTTTATTTCTTTGTTGAGTGAGTTATTGGATTTGTGGACTGAAAACCATACTTTGCTCTTTCTCAAGCAAAAATAACATTCACCTCTTGTATTTATTTGATTTCCAAGTGCCATGATTTCTTGTGTTGCTGATGAGTAAAAGAATGAAGTTAATATTTGATAATGTATTATACATTATCGAAGTACCATAGAGATGAAGGGCTTTTTAACAAAACAGAGTTGTACAGAGAAAAGATCTATTCTAGCTATCATGATTATTTTTCTCATATCTAGTTTAAGTTAAAAACAGTGCAGGTAGTCTGGACAATTAAATAATTTTTAGGTATTGGCTTTGCTCTAATCTGGGTGTACAGGATGTTATTTTTTACTGCAGTTAAGAAATTTGTTGGACCAATATGAAAGGACTGAGAAACTGTTGAGCCTCCCAAGAGCCTAGTAATTCATTTTTTTTTGTACAGGCTTATTTATACATTCTTAAACTGGTTTTGCAGTAAATGAACCATGAATGGAGGTAACCGTCTTCAATAGCGGGTTTTCAAGTACCAGATTTTCAAGTCTCTGTAAAATATGACCTCTGAAGTAGTATATTCTTACTGCAATGAACTGGGATTTACAGATGATACTTCCAATAATACCAACAAAAACTTAGCAATCTACTCGTAGCATAAAGCCTTAATATTGAGGTCAGAGTGAAGCCTATGACTGGCTTTGGAAGTGATATAAAGTTTTGAGGAGTCTATTTTCCTCATTCTGGAAGGATTTGCAGGTGCAAACACCACAGAGAATATATATCCACTGCTTTCTTCTGGAAAAAAAAACAAAAACACAAGATGCTTCAGGGTTCCACTGCTGGTTTCCAAAATCACTCATATGCTTAAATTCATCATGCTGAAATAAGTCACGTGTAAAAATTTGGTTTCCTGTGGGCATAGAATTTGTTAGGATTTATAAAGTTGCAGTTAAAGCCAGCAAAGGCTCTTTAGTAGTGGAAAAACTTATACACACATGTGAGTATTTTCCATGCCTGAATGTACTGATTTAATTCTGGGACCACACTAAATATGCATTTCTGAGAGCAGATTCTACTTCACTTTAGCTGTCCCTTCTGTATGTCCTTGGTTGGTGCATGCTGCTTGCAGTAGAGTCTTCTGCTTTAGTGTTCAAGGCATTCTGCAGCAAGATGACTTCAGGAGCATGACTGGAGTGTGCTGTAAGAGGTGGTGCAAGTGTGCACCCTCTTTAAATATTCCCTCTTCCTCCTTGTTCAGTAAATCCATGGCTGTCTTCCCACAGGCAAGATGTAGGAAGGGCACTGATAGTAGGAAAAGAGCTCTTTAACTTTCCTTTAGTTCCCACTTCGGCGATGATCACATTTCCCCTCTGCAGCCACTCATTCAACTCCACTCCAGCTTCTGCTCACACTGATCATCACTTACTTGTCCCGTCTCTCTAAGTTCCTCCTGACCACCGTGCTTCTGAGGAGAGGCTGAGTTGAGACTGTTGAAGCTGGACAAGTGCAGACTCGGGGCATATCTCATCAATGAAAAGCTGAAGGGAGGGTGCAAGGTGGACAGACTATTTCAGTGGTGCCCAGTGACAGGTCCAGAATCTATGGACATGAAAGAAACTGTAAAATGGGAGATTGTCTCTGAATATCAGCAGGGAACTGTAAGGGTGACTGAGGACTGGAATGAGTAGGTAGTCCATAGGTGTTGTCTTCATACTTGGGGGTACTAAAAAGTACATCCAGATATGCCCATCCCAAGCAGCCAGCTATAGATGGCTCTCCCTGGGCATGTGGAGACTTTGACCAAGATGATCCTTCCAAACTCAACTGGTTCTGGAATTTTTTGATTCTGCTTTCAGGCAAAGCATTGTTACTCTTCACACTTTCCTGTTGCTTTTCAGCAGTCCACGTGGTTCCCCACCCTGCAGCAGCCTTCACTCCTCTCAAGCACCCGAGCACATTGCACAGAGAAGCTCATCCTCCTTACCTGTGCTCTTTCACCATTAACCTAAAGTAAATAGTATGGGGGCTGTTGCTTGAGGGCTGCAGTTAGCAATGCTTCTCCAGAATTATGACTTCATATTCCTACAACTTATCTTCTGGCATCAGCTCAAATGTATATCTTAGCAAGGGAAATCCATGTGAGAATGAGCAGATTCCTGGAATGCTGTCTGAAATCAATAGCAAAGTTGTCACTGAATTCAATGGGAACAGGGTAGGAACTGGAATACAAGGATGTTAAGGAAACCTGACTTACCGACTAACAAAACAACTTACCTGATAATTGATATCAATTCAGAAAAAGCAACTGTGAATAGCTAGCAACACAGTTTAGGGTATGACGTAATATTTTCACCAAGCTCAGTCTGCAAAGTCAAAATATGGTTTCTGTTCAAATCCTTTATTAAAATTCTAAATGCCATTGATACCTGGGGTAGGTAAATTGCCATGAAAAAAGTCTCGAACTAGATAGTCAACAAATCTTAGAGGTCTTTCAGGTAACATCACTTATCCAAAAGCGATAGGTTTTGGGTGTACCGCAGAAGTGTATGGGCTCTGAGTGGCATTCCTGAGCTCTTGGCTGTCTTCCAAATCTCAGTTGTAGTGCAGGGCAGGCAGCTGAAATCCCCAACTTAAATTTCCCAACCATTAATGGAAAGGAAGAGAGACTTGAGAGTATTGCAATGAATGCATAAAACTGGCTGCTCCTATTATTAAGTGAGGTTTCAGGACACGTTCATCTGCAACTAAGTGCATTATGCTCTGGGAGGCTGTGAGGTCTCATCCAGAACTCCAGTCTAAGCTGCAAGAAAAGGCTGCATGGTTTTGATGGAACACAGTCTGCTTCATTTTACTTGTACTGAGCCTATCTCCAAGGCTGTCCTCAAAGATAGCCACCAGCAGAGTACTGTGGCAGTGGGCAAACACACAAATATGTAGCATATGCAGGATGTAAGCCACAACTTCATTTGTGAATAGTGACAACTAGTGGGGAAAACAGTTACCCAGAAAAGTGTTATTTCCCGGGCCAACATCAGCTCACTGTGGTAACTGGAAAACTGAAAATACTTTGTCAAACAGTTTGATGGACTCAGTCCAATTTCTGGAAGGACTGGTGCCTGTCTGTATTTCCATAAGACAATACAGATATAATATATAATATAATATGTTGCATAATTGCAACGACCTATAAATTGCATCAAGAGAGACAGAGGCTAAGGCTCAAAGTATTGAAGTATTTTAACATGAAACCCTAACTTACAAGTAAACTGAAATTTAATTCATTAAAGTGTTTCAAAAGCATTAAAAACCAAAAATAACATATTCAGACCATTTTGTCATACAACATCACAATCCTTCCACAAACCATGCTTCATGTTTGTAGTATTTTTATGTCACTCACTAAAACTGGGTGGAGAAACAGTGTCAAACATCAGGTAATATTCCAAGAGGAAGAAGAGGTATATAGACAAGTGTTCCTTGGTGACTGGGTTTCAGATAAATGCTTTATTAGGCAGGAAGCATACTGCTTGGATGATATTACCAATTCTTGAAGGATTTATTATGTGCCATTTAAAACAGAGGGATTTAAACTAAAATCTTGCAAAGACTTAAAACCTCCATGTTTAGCTTTACACCTCCTACATAGTTTCACTGAGGTCAATGAAACTATTCACTGTGGAAAGCTAAGAAGGTGTGTAAATCTCTGTAGCATTAAACATTTTTCTTGATTATCTCACCAGGGACTGGAAACAAGGATTGGCAGCTATCAGACACCTAGGGTAAAATGGCAACTTGTGTCATTGAATATTGGCTTAATTAAAAAGCAGCAGTAAGAATTGTGAAACAATTCTGGCCTTTTTTCCCTAACTTGCAGCGGGTGCTGTGTGGCTCTAAACTGCTCCCTTCTGTACCCCCAAACAACTGAGATTTGCTCAGCCATAACTAGGGCACATTTTGACTGTCAAAATAAGGATTTGTAACTTTTAAAAAAAAAAGTATTTAGCACGGGGGAGGG
>VZTB01002657.1:101930-139530 GCA_013397245.1 Thryothorus ludovicianus | reverse complement strand
AGTTGTGTAACTGCTCAAACCACTTAAACTATGTTACTTAGTGTGTCTTCATTTTGTATTCTAAACTGCTCTTTAGTTGTTTACACAATCAAGTATTACACTATTTACATCTGATCCTGCCTTTATACAATGTTTTAAAAAACATCCAGACAATGATATTAAACTAGCATTAAAATAAATCAACCTGTAATAATTTCAACCATATTCAGTTCAAATAAAAAAAAAATAAAATAAAACATAAAATGATCCCATGTCACTTAAAATACATGGTTTTTCTAAACTTTACTTTCAAAATCTATTTGATCTGTGTTCATTTGGCATGAGGTCAATGTTATAAGAGACAATTTTTTTTGTTTTCTTTTCTTCTCCTTTCTGTAATGAAAAGTTCTGAACTGTTCAGAGCATTGAGAGGTGTTGGTCCCATCCCACTCACACTGTTCATGAACAACCATTCAACAGTTTGGGTGGGTGGGTGTGTTTCTTTTGATCTTGAAAGCTTGGTAAACAATTATATACAGGTTGCCTGACAAAGATCTCAAGTGGACTTGTTAAGGGTTAGAAGATGCATCTGTGCCTTGATTTGGGAGAGGACCCACAGTTTCTGGTGCCCAGCCGTATGCTCTGTTATTAAGGTATTTGGGCAGAAGCACTCAACTGAAAAAAACAGACATTCCTTCCCCTTGTACCCTCCTTAACAAAGCCAAACAGTATCATGAAAAGAAAGAGTATTAATATCTCAAACGCTCCTTCACCTTTGTGTAATGATGCAAGGCATTTAGCTTCCATCACAGGCACGTAACAGTGAGCTGAGAAGATGCTGGTCGCATAATGCTCTTGACCAATTGCTCAGCTATTGCTGGTTCTGAACTGCAACAGTACCAGCTGTTTAGCAAGAAGTAAACAGTTTTTTTGGATGCTTCCCTGGGGATTTGAAAATGAAAAAAAATGCTTGCCTTATGTAAGTGTTCATCTTTTAATAATGGCCAGATCTTAAGCAGAAGTTGTGAATAGTTCTGCTTTTCTTGAATATCTTGAGACTTCAGCATAAACAAAACTTTACAGCAACAGACAAGTTTCAAAGCTCATGTTGCTAACATATTAGCTAGATGGAAAAAAACCCTCCAAATAACTTGCAGTCTTCCATTGATTGCTTCATTATATTTTTCTTCTTGAAATTACAAGAACAGCAGGTCTAATGATTTGATTCTTCTTATGCTGTGTTCTTTGTGAAAGAGAAAGACCAGTTTCAGAACCTCTCTTCATCAGTCACAATAGAGGTTTTGGCAGTTTTCAAACTTTTCTATAGGAAAATAATTATTAGAAGCAAAGCTCAGAAATAAGCAAAAATACGGTGGGACAATAGCTCTTACCAGCATTGGTCTGTGTTAAGTTCCAAGGCAGAAGTGTTGGGACATATCCTTCTCTTCAAAATGTGCAGGACCTAGCTCTTTGAATTTTTGTTGTTTTTTTGTTTGGTTGGTTTTGTTTTTTTTAATGTGGAAGAATAAGTCAAAGACTGCAGCTGACAAATACAAAGTGGAGAACATTGAGAAATCCAGCCACTGAGAGAGTTGCATCAGGTCTGTATGTCCTGTAGAAATGTAGTCATAATTGTTGCTTTGATTTCAAATACAGTTGTCTTTCCAGCAGTACCATGTGTAAGAAAACTCAGTGTACTTCTTGCACTTCTGGTTTTGTTTGAAGTGTACTCCAGTTTAACTGTCTGCTAGTAAGTTCTGTGGCATGTGGAACATGCCAAATGTAGGGTAAACTTGGAAAGTAAACCTCCCAACTCTGTAACTTAGTGTGATAAAGGTCCATTTCATGACTCGGTACGACATCTGAAGTATAAGACACCTCTTGAACATAGCTGAGGTCTGCAGAGTTGGCATAAAAAAATAGAGCAGGCCAAAAAGTGTTGAAATATGTTACAGTGTAGGACCTTGTTAATTTAGGCTAGCTATTCTCTGATAGGTGCTGGCCTGAATAGCTTTTACCATACAGAAAATTGCTAGTATAGAAGTGCTCTTCTGTGACTAAGCCCAGACATCTTAAATGAATACAGTAAAAGAACTTCTGCTACTCTGTATCTGACCCTTCCATTCCTCCTTCAAATGATGCAGGTAAACTTTAGTTAAAATGTAGTTATGCTCTTAAGCAATGCTAGACAGAAGAACTGTTACAGAACGGATAAAACCATTTCTTCAGAAAATATTAAACCACCAGGCAAATAGAAGCCTGATGAATGACTTCACATTGAGTCACACAACACTCTGGACTTCCAAAACTGCTCTGGATGATATGCATTTATATCACTAAATATGAAATGAGCACATGTTTGTGTGCATACAGGTGTATAAGAAAAGAGAATTGCTAAAAGCTTGTAGGAGCACAATAAGCCTCAATCGTTTCATGATTAGAACTCAACAGGTCCAGGACCACTCTAATTCCTTCAGTAAAAGTTTATTTTGGAACTTTGGCATTCAGTGTCCAAAATACCAAGTGGTTTTAAACTGATCACTAGCAGCATCTGTTTTCCACCTTTTACTGTTTTCTATGCACAAAATGAGATTCGGGTTTTATCTTCTGAGGAACTTGGTGTGAATCTTTTAACATTTTCTCTATTGTACATGTAACTTTTCTGAAAGTGCCTTTAGTGAACACTGGATGTACCTGTGTGGCTGCTAGAAAATAACATGTGAAATGTTTTATGATGCAGCAGAATCTACCAGTCTTGTCAACCCAGGATTATAGCTTAAGGAAACCAACAATCACATTTACTCATGTAAAGGTAAAAGTACAGAGCATTATGAAAAGCAGCCTGTGTGTTTGAAGTGTTTGAGGGCATGAGCTTTACAGTAACAACAGCCACCTGATGATCTCTTGTGTAGCACTGTCTCCCTCTGGCACAGATCAGTAGGTGCATTTCTAGCCCAGAAAGGCACCAGCCTTGCAGGGCAGCAACACAACACCTGGTTGTCCTTCTTCTCTGAGGGCATCTTTTCTGGGGCAATCTCACAGGCCATAAAGTAGAATGAGCTCATTCTGCAGGAGCTTCCACAGCTCCCCTAAAACACCGGTGCTCATGAAGCTTGAGTCACCTTTCCCTCTATGTGAGGAAGAAGTGCTGTACAAAGATACATTATTAATTCTGAGTTAAGGTGACATTCTGCACAGCTTTTTGGTGGCAGTATCTACTCCAGATAACTTTCTTCACTTGAGAGGACCATTAGTCCATTTGCTGGTGAACTTTATTTTTCCCTTTCAGTTCAGCCATTTGTGTCAACCACAGCCCCATCCTTCAGCATCCAATTATTTATAAACGTCTTTCACACCCGTGTTGTCAGCTGTAAAAGAACAAAATGCATTAGAGACATGCTGTTCTTTGTATTACCTCTGACTCTTTGAATAGCAAGGTACTCTGGAGAATAGTTTTAAAAATCCCTATATATGTCTACCCTGTATATCTCTGACTAGGCTATCCAATGCCAAATATTTGTATCTTGGATATAGAAAGAATAGAATGTAGATTTATGCTGAGAAACCCCTCAGCTAAATGATGCTACTTCAGAAACTGTCTCAATATTAAACTCTTAATAATGTGAGTTATTTGTTTTGAAAATATATATCTAATTTTGATGTAGATTTACAATGTGTTGACCTTTTGCCCTGGATTCAGACTGCACTGGAAGAGCTTTTGTTCCAAAAGGATGAGAAAACTGGACCAATGCAGTTGACTTCATAGCATGGAAGAATGGAGCAGGAATTGCAAAGATCTGGGCTGCTTGGGCTTCAGCACACAGAGTTCACAGACAATGCAGCCAAGCGTGAACATGTGTATAGATATTATTAAACCTCATTTAAATAAGAATTTAAAGGAGCAATGGATGGTTGAGAGAGACTGCATCAGTAGGGTCAGTAACATCCACCGATGAAATGGGTAGAATAAAGTTTTGAAGCAATATGGAGGTTAAAAATCAAGCTGTTCAACATCTGTTTGTAAGGCTAGGAGAAACTGCTCGCAGCCGGTTTGCATATAGAACTGCAGCCTGCCATAATTAATTACAATTCTTGTTTTTATATTTGGAGGAGTGAGGTCTGATTCCTATCTTGTTATATTCATGTTTTCATCAAATAGTGGTATAGTTACAGGTGGTATACCTGTCAGAGCTCTAAAAAAATCTGTGCAATTGAACATGGAATTGGATTTGAGGTCTCTGGTGTTAGCTTGGGAGCTGCTTCCAGCAGTCAGTTTTCTCTTTTCTCTTAGGTTAGCAATTTTGCCAGGGACAGTGAGAGAAGCTTTCCTCTTCTGCTGCAGATCTGGAAGGCTGTATGAGGGCACTATGGATTTGAATGTTGTCAATGATTATTGTTCTCCTGCAGTTATCCTGTCCATTATGAAATACAATTTATCAAACCATTGTGCTAGCTAGAAAAACCAGGAAACCTCCTTTAGAAAAGGAGAGGAAAATGAGGCTTTAGCTTTTTGTGTGTGTTCTTTTCCAAAGTTAATCAAATTTCTTCTGAGACCCCAGAATAGTGTTAATGTGATGACTCAGGTGTTTTCTGGAGAGACACCAAGGTCAAGTCTCTGTGACTGAAAGAGTCTAGAAAGATTCTCCCATGTGAGTACTCTTCTTCCTGGACTGGTTGGCTATTGTGGGTTTCTCTTTCTCTTGCTTTTAAGATTTCTTCCCTGAAATCCATGCATTCCAAAATATCATGCCTGATGAATGGCTACTTCCTCCTTGTCACAAAGATAAATCTTTCTGTAACAGCTGTTTAATTATATTGTGAAAAAGCACAAGATTTCAGAAAGGGTGGTTATATTACATTTCAGAATAAATCCATTCACATGTCTTAAATGTTTATGGCTGTGTTAATGTTCTGAGCAGTGTTGTAGCTTGTGGAAGAAGTCAGTAACTGCTGTGTCAACCTCCTTGCTATGGCCTTGTTTCAGGCTGCTTCATTTTACCTCAAATTGTAAAGTGAAGGAGACTAGGACAGAAAGACGGAAAAGTTAAGATTTCTTGCATTGTCACAGTCATGGTGTACTGGTCTGCAGCTGCTGGACAGCGCTCCTTCCACTTGGACTCCAGCTTATAGAAATCACATACAATGAATTGGAGCTGAGGATGGCAGCCACAGTGTGCTGGTGGAAACCTGGGAAATCTTTGGCTGCTTTTGTTCTAAAGACATCAAAAAAGTCAGCTGGAGTACTATGACGGTGTGGTGGATGGTTAGAGAAGAGCTGGATGAAGTGAAGGTCTGAGATGGGCTAAGCAGGTGACATACCATTTTTCAAGTAGGAAAAAAGTGATCAACCTTGGCCAAGCTGGGGTGGTTGTGGATGGGTCCTGTGTTACTGGCTGGAGGAAGTCAGGGCAGAGACTCTCCAAAGGGAATGGGGCTTAAGGGACATGTGGGTAGAGAGATGTTTTGGGGGGAAATAAAAACCTTTTCTTGGTGGCACAGGATGTTTTTGGGACACTTGGGAGTCTTGAGGAGATGTGATGTCCGAATCTAGAGATTTCTGTCCAAATCTTATGACTGCACAACAAAAATGTATCTTACTGCTCAGTGGTGCTGCAACAGGCAATGCCTAGATGATGTTCTGTGAACCAAACTGCAGTAATGCATCCACTGCTGCCTGAAGTCACATGATAGTCTGTGCTTGTCTCCGTTTTTTTAATGAGTCCATTACAATAGCAGAGGACTCCTCCTACATCTTATAATTAAACATTTGAAAACAAGAGAGAAGTATCTAATATTTGTCTAGACAAACTTAAGATCACTAACCACCTGTTTTCTGAAGAAAGCTTTGACAGAAGAGAGGGAAAGGGATTCTCCCCAAAACCAAAATTACAACAACAAAATAACACCAAAGCAATATGAGTAGACACTAAGAATCAAAATTGTTGTAACAAGGTGATACTACTGGTATAACTGGTTTTGGTATAACTTCTGTGATAGCTTTGTTAAATGGCAGCATGCACTCCTGTGTTGCCATCCCAGTTAGAAGTGAATTCACACAATGTGTTTGTTCAGTGAAGCTGGTGCATAGGAATCATTTAACCTTCATGGCAGTTTTTTTCTTTCAAATGTGGCTTTGTATAAATGTTGTAATTTTGTTTGGTGCGAGAGTTTCTTTTTTACATTAAGGATTTTTTTTCGTTTCAGTGTGACAGAGCTTCTATTACTCCAGTCCTTCAGGTGAGGTTGGACTGAGCAACAGAACTGGAGTTTTTTCTCTCACACCATTAGTGGATTAAAAACTATGTGTTTGATAGATTTATTTAAGGCTCACACTCAAGACAAGAGTTGCACAAGTCTTAAAGATAATATTTTTTGAGAATCATAATTTTAAGTTAGATTCTGTGCATCCTGGGGGTAGAGAGGTCAGACTTATTCTTTCAGGTTTATGAAAGCGAGATATAAAATTATCGAGAACAGAAAAAACTAGTGGGACTGATGAGTATTACAGTCAGCCAAAATGGGTGTCTGTTTGCAGGTACATGTTAACAAGAACAGCTGATGCACATATAGATCTCTCTTGGCCCTCTGGGGGGCTGTTTTAGTGTCTTAGAGACTATCCATGCAGTTCAAAGAGTTCAGTAATGAACTCTCTTCAAAGAAGGGAATCTTTTTCATGGGCTCCATTGCATTTGTACAAGATGCTATTTTTAGATGAAGAATTTTTTTGCCTCTTTGGAGCTGTAAGACATCTGCGACCTCACCTTAGATTTGAAAAATCTGCTGTGCTGGAGTAGCTCCTTTAAGGCCATCCTTTAATGTTTGCTTTATTGTTATTTTTCATTTAGTTGCAAATGTCTGCAGCTCTGTAACTGAAAAGGGCTCTGTATTTCTATAGCTCACATGTGAAGTCTTATCAGAGAATACTGTTTTCCTGCATGGTTGATGCAGATGATTGCCCATCAAAGGATGACCCTTAATCATCTGAATTTTTTGCGTATCATTTTCTATCACTGAAGAAAGAGAAACATTTTATTTCAAAATCTAATGAATGAGCTTAAAATACAGTGTTTACTGTAAAAAACAGTTTTTTAATGATGCAACATAAAAACTTGGTATCATTTTACACTTCCAGCCCCAGCTCAGAAATGTGAAATGCATACATGTAGTCCAGTATAAATTCAGAAGTCATCAATCCATATGTTAGGATGCAAATCTTGCATCTGGAAAGATTCCACTGACATCAGTGAGACGAAGATCAGGCTTTTTTTAGATAGGCAGTGGGTAAAAGGCTATTCAAATTTTCTGAAAATTTCCCCACAATTTATTTTTAATTCAATAGAAATAAATGACTGGGCCATGATACATTCTCTTGTGGTTAAGGGGCTAGAGGGATTTAAACAACTGATATTATACCTCCTACACAGCTCTTAGCTATTTTAGCTGTAGTTAGGCTGGGCAGTGCTGCTCCTCCAAATGGCTTGTTCCTAACTCTCCCTGATAACCATTTGACATTTCTTGGTGGGTGAAGGAGGTAATGGCAGGTTATCAGTGCAGCATACAAGATTTGCATCACTTGGAGATGTCAGCAGTGCTTCCTTTCATTGATTTGCCACTCTCCCTGTCACAGAATTTTTATTTTTCCCCTATTCTTTCAGTATAGGATTACTGAGGAAGTGGTCACATAGGAAGAGGATAGTCTGCCTTCTTTGAACAAGGGGAGATTCTCTTGTATGTTTGTACTTGCTGTATTCTGCAGGTTGGGTGAGCCATCTGCTGGCATCTTTCCTCCAGTTTTGGTTGATTTTATTCCCAAAATTAATTTTAATTATTTTATGGTCCCTCTCCTTGCCCTTTCGTACAGTTACAGAGGTATTGACATTATTCAAAATGGGATCAAAGAAGAATACAATTAAATGTGCAGATTTCTTCGTTCTTTTTGGTCACAGTTCAGAGCCTGCTTCTACCAGCTCATAAGTATCTTCAATCATTCTTCCCCCCTCCAAAGGAGAGATGCTCTTTGTCTATTCCAAGTATTGTCTAAACTGATTAGTATCTGACAATGTAGGTATATCTTCTTTTTTACTATCAATATTCATGTCATGGACAGGAAAAACTCATGGCATAAATGTGTGACAGAAAAAGGTTACCTTTATGCAGCCTATCACAGAATTAAGTGTAAAAAGGGAAGAGCCTTCTGTGCATCTTCTCTAACCTCCTTTCAAATTTTTCCTGGCTGCCTGCTTAAAAATTCACTCAGCAACTGACTTGTATGCTAAAGGGAAATTAGTGACAATTGGATTTTCTGTTTATTTGAAAATTTCACTTCAATAAGAGAAATATTTTTAGGACAAAATCCTGGAAAAATATTTCATGTAAATTAGAACTTACTGTAGTCAATTTGAGATTCTGGTTACACTTTGATAAAAATGTTCACCAATTTACTGCTTCTTCAAAAGGCTTTATTTCTAATATATTAATATCTTATATTTGCTGGGAAGATCCATCTGAAAAATTTCTCACTGTCTGGTACTGCTAACTTCTCTTCATGCTGCAGTGCGGAGGTCCAAAGGCATGTTACCATAGAGATACCCACAGTAGTTTTAAACCAACTTTATGTTAGTAAAGCTTGAGTGCTGATGATTACTGCAACATCAGCTGCAGAATGCACACTGTCAGGCTGGACACACGCTTCAGCAGCTGACTGCACTGGCTACACCTAACTGCAGCCCAGTGATGTTCCCTTTCGAGGTTGGAAGCATAGGACTGAGACCTTACAGCTCCTGCTGAGACACAGCCACTCTTGGACTGGGGAACCTGACCAGGTGCATAAGCACCTCAGCTGTGCTACTATTGTGAGGGAGAAGTAGGTGGCCTTGAACAACTAGATCAGATCTAAAGAGCCCCAGGGTCTCCCCAAATGGAACTGCAGTGCTTGCTGCTCTTCCTCCTTGTTTGGTAACTGACATGGGTTTTTTACTTTTTTTGATGATGTATTTTATATCTGGGGTAGAGGTTGCACTGTTAGATCAATATTCAGAGTGAAAAATAAAATTAGTGATTATTTATTCATATCACCATCAGCCACAACATCTTCTGTGTAGTCACAGATTTGGTTCCACTTTGTGTTTAATGCTTGCAGATGTGTTCAGTGAGCACATACAGAAATGGAAGTTCATTCCTTTTTGAAGAAAAAGATGCAGTGGAGCACTAAGGTGAAGAATTTAGCAATAAATCTGTAAATAAAACATGTTTCTTATTTGGTTTGCTTCTGATCCCAAATCAGTCAAATGAAACTAAGCAAGGTGGATGAGTAGGCTGTTGCTGGTTCTGTTGTCACTGTTTCTTTTCATGGAGAGCCTAGTCATACGAGGAACCACAGATGAATGAAATGCTTTCTTGATATTGCTGGCAGTGACAGAAGGGTAAAGTGTATGACAGTGGGTCATGAATGTTCTGCTGTACATATAAATTCATGAAGAATACTGTGCTACTTCATGCTGTTCACATTTTAGTGAGAAGTAATAATCTCAGGCAGAAATATCTGTAAGTCCACCTGTCAGGAGCAACATAGACAATCTTTAAACCAAGCCTTCTTAAATAATATGGCTACTCTTGCAGCTGTTTAATTTTCTTAGAATCAGTCTTTAAGGTAGTAGTAAGGCATGCTTATAAATCCTTTCAAATTAGAGTGTATTTATCCTATTTGTAGTCACAACCTCTTCACCCGTCTTCCAAGGACAACAGAATAATTTGTGGTGGGTACCAGTGAAATTACTGTGTTCATAGTATAATCTATTTACTTAAACCTGTGTAAAGACTATGCAAACCTGTGTCTAAACCTGTGTAAATACTGCACTTTTTGGCAAGTGTCTCATGCAACAAAGAAAATTTGAAATAACTGTCATGCCTGAAAAATGTAGGGATAGTTTTTATTTGCTTTTAACATAGGTAGGGCTTCTTCATTTTGGTAATGTAGTAACACGATCAATAACTACAAAATTATTGCATTTTATTACGCACAGAAGTAGGGTTAACTCTTTTATGATCTGATATAAAAAAAGTTTGAAATTTCAATGTCCCAAGCTGTGAGATTGCCCAATGCCTTTCATGCTGAGGCTTTTGCCTCCCCACAGGATACTGGCTGCAGAGACAGCTTCTGCTTTGGGATGAGGATTCCTCCAACACTGCAGAGGTGACTGAGAGGGAGCAAACTCTCTTGGCTGGAAGGGTAGTTTCCAATGCACAGATGAAGATCCCACTCCCCAAAAAAAACCAAAAAGAGAACTGTGCCTAGACTTGCTTTTAGCTTGCCTTTGTAATCTTCCAAATATGTATTTCTTAGCTTACTCATGGTAAATGTTTTGAGACTTACCATGACATTTACCTTACATTTTGAATGTGGTAAATATGACTGAATAATTTAAAAATACCGTTGCCTACACTATAATTGAAATTAAAATACAAAATTAGAGGATGACTTATCATTTAATTTTTATTTTTAATGACAAAGTATATTTTTGTGGGGTTGTTTTAATGAAGTGAAATATTAAAAAAACCCCAGTAATACAAACACATTTCACTGTACCTTTATGGGACAAACTATGTGCAAATATATGCGTGTCTCTTCTGGAAGCTGCAAGAGGAATTGAAACACAAGAAACTTAGATAACATAAAATATTAAGCATAAGCCATTACTTCAGACTTCTATGGGGAAATGGCATTTTCTCTGCATTTTGTTTGTATTCAGTACACATTTTATTAAAAAATTGATGCTGAAATGGGTCAGCAGTGCATGCTTCTGTAAATTCCCCATAGTTCTCATCAGTAGCAAAATTACTTCTCACCTTCTTTCTCATCTGTCTGCTAACTTTTGTGGAGGCCCTTTTCCTGAGCGTTCCTCTTGTCTTCTGGAGTACACAAGGCAAATTCCCATCTCAGAGCAGGTCTCTCTGCACAGTGAGTATACCATACTGACTGTAAAATTGCCTTTAAGTCTATCAGAGCTGTTGTCTCTGACCTGCTACAGATTCATAACTACTACAGTGATGTGTCAAGGCCATTTGTTTTTTAGAGTACACAAGGCAAATTCCCATTTCAGAACAGATCTCTCTGCACGGTAAGTCCACCATGCTGACTGTAAAATTGCCTTTAAGACTATCAGAGCTGTTGTCTCAGACCTACCGTGGATACATACCCTGGTATGTTGATTCACACCAGCTTTGAAAATATGACTGTATCTACCTAGAGGACTTAAAAATGTCTTTGCTTTATTTTTAATAAAAGTTTTCTGAATAATCTGTATCTGTTACATGGCGGTGTCTATGAAATCATAATGACTGCAAATTACAAAATGTGTCAGGCTGTGCTGTGCTTCTCAGCTATATATAAAAAAGGAGGTAGTGTTCTATGGTGCACATAACATGAGCTCCCAGCAACAGTACAAAAATAAGTAAAAGAACAATTTTTTGGAGGATTAATAAGTAAAAAATTACTCCTATGTATTTTAGAAATGTCTAAGGCTTTCAGTAGGGAATGGATATGTGAGGTGTCATGTGCTTACACTAGTCTGGTACAAATTATCCTGCATTGACCATTCTCAGAGATATGATGTTAGTTTAGTGGCTTGATATGACCCTCTACAGCAGTTAGGTCTTTGCAATCCTGATCTTCATTGAAGCCTGACTTAGCAAAATATTTAAGGGCACAAGTAGAACCATCCAGCTTGACTGGAAAAACCAGAGCACCCGTTTGACTTAACATTTTCGCAGGGTCATTGCACCCAGAAGAAGTCTAAAACAGCCTTGGGGTGGTTATGACCCGTGTCTGGCTGCAAAATTTGGAGCAGTTGGTTAGCTCCATGCCATTGAGGTCTAAAAGGGAAAAGTGGGATTTCTCCAAGAACTGCATATGTGAAAATTTATTGTTTTAGTAATTTTATATGGATCTGAAGACTTAAGGTCTAAATTCTGTAAGGGGGTAGTAATGATATATTTGAAATGCCAGAACTGAAAGAGTATGTGGTACTCTTGTGTTAGTCAGTGTGAGGATCCAGCAAACTGCATTACACTTCATCACAGGGTTTCTACAGGTGGGACTAGTGAGCAAGTCAGAGTGTTCAGTGTGCGCCCAGAAATTAACTTTTTAATGATCTTTTTCTGTAACAATTACAGACATTTTATTACAGAGGAGGAGGTCTCCCAGCCCAATGTCTCTTACTCGCTTTTGGGAATGCATTTGATCTTTAACAGTAACTTGCTATGTGGAGTAAAATGTAATTTCTGGACCCTTGGATCAGAGAGCTGGCCCTTGCAGTTGTCAGAAGCCAACTCCTGTATCGCCTTCAGTTTCATCAAAGCCTTGAAAAAATTTATTTCTGGCCTTCTCTGGTTTACTGTTGGGAGTAAGCTATCATCTCTGCTTTTTCTGTTCTATTCAGCTAAGAAGCTCCTAACAGATAGCAACATAGCTGTTTGTATTTGAATTTCACCTCATTTCTATGGCCCCTGCAGTCAAGGTTCTCCACTATCCTACCTATCTTGTATTGACTTTTTCCCCTAGTTTTTTAAATAGCTTTGCCTGTGGCATTCCAACAAACTCTNTTTTATAAATATTTAAATATGGTTTTATCAGCACTCATTTTATAGTGATCCCATATGTTTTATAAAATGATATTGTATTACATCTTTTGTTCAATATAACTCAATGTTTTCGTTCTTCCATAGAACTCTCTTCAAGTGACACAGCATAGCACAAGTGGCCTGAATACCCCAACCACTTTACCCACTCTCTTGGCAGACCATTTCCCCTAGCTTATGACAATCAAATGTTTCTTAACTTCTTTGACAACTGAATGAGACTCAGTAGAAACTTACAAAAGTTACTGTTTCCTGCCTTGTGACATGCATTTGTAATAAGTACAATATTAACAGGAAATACAACATATTTCCCTCCAGAGTGCCTCCAAAGATAGCTGTAAAATAAAGAGATATTTGAGAGAGATATATAACAGAAAATTCAGCAATAGATTTTTCTGTTGTAATCTCATGGGTGTAGTGTAACAGTGTGAATAATTTAGGCATAAGCAGCTATTCATTGGAGTTTTACATGATACAGAGTCTATTCCACTGAAGTGAAGATATCATGTCTTATAAGATCTGTGTTGGTGAAAATGTTTGTCTGTGAATCAAAACTAATATTTTATGGCTTTCAGAGACTGTGTTTCTTAATAAGAGTGGTTGGAAAGTGTCAGGCTTTTAACATCCGTGTGATCTCTTGGAGAGGGGATTAATACTTCTCCACAGTTTATGATACTTACATAGTTCCTGTTGCTTAATAAAGGCTTAATTTGGTGAAATGCTGAGCATTTGAGCTATGCTGCCTTCAACTGTATGAGAAGCCCTTTTTGTCTCCAGAAATCTTTCTAATAAAATAGAATTAAACAAGCTGAGTCCAGCTTCTACAATATTCTACAAGGTGCATTGAAACTAGGCAATTGCAACCCTTCTTTGGGGAGAGAAAGTTTGGCAGTTGACATTGCACACAGCTGGCAGAACTTCCGCTTTTAATTGTTAAGGGTGGAAGTTCGTGCTGTGTGTATGCAGAAACCATTGGAGAAAATTGATTGCCAAGACATTTGCGAGAGAGTTGTGCTTCACTGTGTGTGCAGAGTATAACAGTGCAATTTTTTTATCTTCTCAGTAATGTCTTGGTAATAAGTTGCATAATTACTATCCTAATGGTGGACAAAAATGACTAAATTGTGTTCAAGCGGATGTCAGTGCATAAAAACTGGAGTAGCAGTAGGAGGTCTCTGTAGAACATTTGCCTGAGTCTTGTAATGCTGGATCTGTACCATGGCACTTAATTTAATGGCACTTCTCCTTGGTAAGACTTGAACAAAATGTCCAAAATAAAACGTTTTCCAGAAAGTTTGTAATTTCTCACACACACACACAGACACACACACACACATACACATACACTGTGTAAGTAGTGATGAGTAATACCAAAATTATCATTGCCAATTGTATAAGTAATAATTTGCACTGGTTCAGCAGACCAGGTGAAGGTCTATTGTATGCCTTCTTTCCATGCTTTTGCAGAGCTTATTTGGTCTGCAACTGTGTGCAGAAATTAAATCCTAAAATCATATGCTGATCCTACCTGCATTTATACGAATAGAATAATGGCAGTCAAATTTTCATGACTGCATTCAAGTTTGTAAGATGGGGTAACTAAGTTTCATCAGAGTATTTCTTCCTTCTGCAAAGTATGAATTCTTCAGGTACATCTAACACCTGCTTCTCTGTTCCTCTGAGTCAGAGCTTCCCCTTTCTTTGCCACTTCATGTGTGTCACTTATACCTATGTTGTAGAAATACTCCTCTACTCTTCCTTGCTCTTCATCTCTGTTTGAGTAGGGCTTATAGGGTCAGTCAGTCCATGTGCCCTATTAAAAAAGTGAGTGATGATCTTTTCTTTGAGAATTGTAAAGTGAGTGAAACAACCTATGTAAACACTTCAATGTTAAGCGACAAAACGCAGAGGGTGGAGATTCTGTGTTTGGGTAACATCTATGTGGCTTAGTTTGATGACTCACAAGTGGGCAAGGCACTGTGCATATCACAGAGTGTGATGTCCAGATATCAATCTTGGAGTATTTGAGACATGACTACTGCTGTCTGGATTAGCTGCAGTAGCTTTGTCAAAACTGAAATAGAAACTTGAACTGAATTGAATGTGATCATGAATTATTCAGTTAGCATGAGAGCCTTGGAGCTGTTTATTTTGATGAGAATTTGGCTTTGATTTTCATTGTCTGCACAATTTTTAGTGTGAGACATGGCACAGACTTTCATGTTGATAATTTGTAGTTTCACAATAACAGACAGTGCTAAGCTGGAGGCTTTGTTACAGGAGACAGCATCACTTGTGATACTTGAGACAGTAGGGTCTGCTATGGGAATAATTCTGTTTATGAGTTTCTAACTAAAGGATCAATGACAAAATAGTTAATTTTGGCATATATTTGAATGCCATTTTTGGATTTTAAAGTCAGTGTTAGACTATATTGGGAAAAGTGTCCGTAGGTGTCTGTTATCCTATCAACTTGGGAAGATAAGGTTTTTATTTTATTGGTGTTTGTACTGTGAATTTACAATTTGGAGTGTTGTTGGGTTTTGTATTTTTGTGGGGGATTGGGGATTTTTTTCCATAGGGTTCCTAGGCATAATTCTAAGATCTATCTTGTGGATGATGAAGTCTTAATCAAAAGCCAATCTAGTTGTTTTCTGCTGCCTGCTCCCAAACTCAAGAGTCAAGACAGAAGTGCTGCCAAACAATTGCTGTCTGACAGTGTGAAGGAGAAGAGAGGAGAGAACATTGTGTTTTCAAAGGACATGTATCTGTCCTTTATGTACAATGCCCTGTTCTTTACTGGAGTTTATTTTGGTACTTTTGTAAAATGTAAATCAGAGTTCAATGATGAGGTTTTTACTAACTGCAAGACAATTCAGAAAACTTCAATAAATTGCTCACTCTCATCAGAACATGCTTGTTCTGGGTTTTGTTGGGGGTTTTTTGGCTTTTTTTCTTCTTTGTTGCAGGAAGAGGAATATAAAGTTTTATAGAGGTTTCAGGCTGAGGTAGTATGTAGGTAGCTCTCAGGAGCTGGCAAAAGAAGATAGGAACAGACCTCTCTGAACAAGGAAAAAATTCCTTCCAGCAATGCCCACCCAAGAGAAGAAGTAAGAGGAGGTAATACAAAGCTGATGCTCTAATAATGACATCTGTCATGCATCTTTGAAGAAGCAGCCTGGTAACCACTGCAGCCTAGGACTGATGTTGAAAGCTAGCAGTATCTACAATGAATAGTGCTGGAGAAATGGTAGAACAAAACCACATGTGTTGATTTTGCATGGCCTGGTTTTTGCAGCAAACTGTGAGAAACTTCTTGAAGCTTCCACTATGTCCAGCAGAGCCAATCCTTGATGGCCAAGGCTGGGCCAATTAGAGATGTTGGTAATACCTCTGTGATAAGGAAGAAATCAAAACAGAAGTAGTTTTGATTTTTTACAGAATTAGTTTTTGATTCCAGCCAGAGAAGAAGAGTAGGTGAGAACATGTGAGGGAAACAACATGGAAACACCAAGGTAGTGGAGAAGGAGGGGAGGAGGTGCTCCAGGTGCCAGAGCCAAGATTCCTCTGCAGGCAGTGGTGAGACCATGGGGAAGCAGCTGTGCCCCTGCAGCCCCTGGGGATCCACAGGGGATCCAGAGATCCACCCACAGCCCCTGGGGATCCATGGGAATGCAGAGATCCACCCACAGCCCATGGAGGAGGTGGATGCCTGTGGTCCTGTGGAAGACTGGATGGAGAGAGGGGCCCTGCTTCCAGGCTGGAGCAGCCCTGGTGAGCCATGATCTCACAGGGGAAGGGGCTTCTCTTCCTGAGCAGCAGAAGAAAACCCTGGGTAACAAACTGACCAAATCCCCACTCCTTGTCTCCTTGTGTTGCTGGGGGGGAGGCGGGAGGTCTTTGGGGGAAAAGGTGCTCTTTAAGGGCTTATTTTTATCTCTCATTATTCTTCTCTGATTCTGTTAGTAATAAAATCAATATATTTAATTTTAGACTATGTTGCTCTTGGAGTCTTTTCTCCCGGTCCTTATCTTACCTCATGAACTCTTCATGAAATGTTGTCCCTTCTGTCAAGCTGTAGCAGGGAGGGTGAGTGAGAGGTTTTCATGGGTGCCTGGCATTTGGCCAGTGTCAAGCCATGACACCACAGTGCATACCTTGAGTCATTTTTTTTTCCCTTTTAACCTTTGTAGTAGAGTCCATAATTACTTACATGTGCACTTGCACACCAGGATTTCAGGTGCTGCTTCTGACTGCTCTCAGACTCTTCAGGGGCATAATCTTAGTGATCTTGTTTACTTTCAGTAAAACACTATATGGTTTATGCTAAAAATAAAAGTCAAGACAACTACATTTTTCAGGTTATCTACTACTGGAAGAGTAACATTAAATTAATTGAGGTAGGTAGTTCAGATGTATGCAGGTAACTTCCAGATGCTTTTTCTTAATCAGTGTTTTGGAAGGCAAACAAAAAAATTTTTCATTTTAAAGTGATTGTTTGATTGCAGACTAGCAGTATGCTTCACAAGTTAAGAGTATTTGCTAGCCAAGAGGTGATGGAAGACTATCATGACTATTTAGCTAATCTCTTCCTGCAATATTATGTTCTAGCTGTTTCTGTTAATATTCCTATGATCATATTACCTGAAATTTCCAGCGCTGAAACTCACTTCTTGGGGTTTTTGTGCCAATTTTAATAGCCATGCTCAAGAATTTATCTACTGTATTGAGCTGTAAGTCAGTCTGCCTGTTGTCTTGCACAAGTGTAAGGAGCCTTAGGCAACAGAGAGAAAAGAGGGCAGATGGAGAGGGATAACTCCCTGACCCTCTTATAAGTGGAGGGCCTGTGAGCCAAGGTTGTGTTCCTACTGATGTGTTCTGCAGCAGCACAGGGGCCTACCTTTGGTAAGTTTTGTTCAACTGCTCTTTTAACAATGCCTCTTCCCGGGGCCTACTCTAAGCGCAAGCATCAAATGTCTTGTATTGGGAATAATCTTGGTGATTCATTCTTCATTCTATTCTACACTACTCCTGATTTCATAAATATCTATTTGGTTTCTTAGGAAGCTGTTTTCCTAGAAGAAGCAGCCTAGTCTTTTTAGCTATCCAAAGATATCTTGAAATTTCATGATTATTCTTGTTACTTTCTCTTTAATTTTTCTAGTTTTCCTTAAATTATCTCAAGGAAAGCAAAATATTATGAACAACATTGAAAGTTTTCGTTCACCATAGATAAATGTGGCAGTATTAAGTTGTTTTGTTTGGATCTTTGCTCCTATCCTCACATTTGTTGCCTTTTTGACTAACTCAACATACAAAGATGAAAATACAATTAGTTTTCATATCTTTCTTTATAGTCTTGGATTTTGCTCTCTGCCAGGCACTGGTGTGTGCATTTTTGAAACAGCTCAGTCTCAGCTGCTGTGTTTTTCCCTAAGGTTGATGTAAAGAGAAGTGATCAGATTCCCCAGTAATGTGTGTTGCTCATGCTTCTGCAAAGTTGAGAATGGACAGTAATGGCAGATGGATTTGCAGAAAGAAGTCTCACCATGCCAAGATCCATAAATCTGGATATCTTCTGTTCATTTTGACAGATATTTGTAAAAGTTTGTTTTCCCTTCACCTCTTCACACTGCAAGGGCATTAACATAACTTGACTGCCATGCATATTTAGTGAAGTGAAATTTGCGTGCTAACAAAATAAATATGCTTTCAGAGAAACTTCTGTTGGTAAAGTCAAAAGTATTCAAAATAAACTTGATGCATTCTGTAATTGGTTTTCCTTCCAAAAATCTAAGAACACAGTGATTTGGAAATTAAAGCACAAACCAGTAAATGGGTTTTAATTTCTCTGTTGTCAGTACAGGCTGGATTATGGTTGCTGAGCAGCAGCCATGCTGACAAGGGATGGACAAAGCCATGGCTGACCTGATCAAGCATTGCAATAGCACCACTTGGAGGGACTAGATGTCCTTCAGGGATCCCTTCAACCCAAAAGTTTTTCAGTTCTTTATTCATTGGTGTTTCAGTGAATATCTCAAGCCATTAGCAAAACCCTTCTTATTATTCATGTTCTGGGTATCCGGGGGAAGGGGAGGAAGTTTCCCAGTGCAGTGAGTTTTGAGACACTCTACATGATAGGCGAAGAAAGGGATGATCTTAATTTACATACCCTGCTGCTTTGTGACAGAAGAGCAGAGGCTAAAATGAGCTATAAACATCAAGATTAGGGTGTATAAGGGACAGTGTCACTCTGTGCTTGCCCTAGTTTTGCATTTTCCATTTGCTTTTTTACTTCTGAAGGCAGAGTGTTGGACTAAGATCCATTGGTTTGACCGATATTTTGATTGTTCCTCATAGGTTTTTTAAAAATGTGAATGTGTTTAGAAATCTCCCTGAAGATTTTTTTGCATTTTATTCAGGAGCATCCTATTCAAATGTATCTTGAACATCACATTTATTCTATGTTGTCATCAAGAACCAGAAATTTGGTGGTGGTCCTAACAGTAGATCGTGATCCTTGAATCCGAGTAAAAAAAATCTGCATGGTGAGAAATGGTGTGTACAAAGTGCAGGACTGCTTCCAGAAGCTGTTGAAAGCCCTAATCTGCAAATTATTTGGAATAAATGGGATATGGAGTACCTTCTGTGGACTGAGAGTTTCTGAGAATTTTGTACCCTTGTAAGGTCTCAAAGTAGCCGCTGCTGTGAGCAGAATTGAGGGCTGCTCAACAATGGTAGCTTGTATGCCAAATGTAGCATCATAATGGCTGAACTAGAGTCTTTTCTGCTTGTTTATTGTATTGTCCTATTATGATAATGTATTCACTGGGAAGCTGCTACCAAACTGTGAACAGAATGTAAAAAATCCTAAAATTCTTCTTTTCCTATTCTTTCTTCAGTTTTAGTTTTACATCAGATACACGTTTATTATCTTAGACCTCACAGGATTGTTTTACAAGTGTCAACTTGCTTGTTCAAGAAGTCATCTAAAATTTCTATCGACTTGACACTATTTCTTTCTCAATTTCTGTTTTCCTTAGGATGATCCACTTCTTGTGACCTGTTGGTGTTAACTGCCTTTTGCTTCCTTCTCTCTTCTCCATGTCTTTCAGAGGTTTATCTGCATCTCACTGGTTTACTTTTCTTCCCTGGCCACTGATTTTAAATTGAAACAACAAGATTATGTGATCACTACTGACTCTAGCCACTTGAAAATGGATGACTTATGTCCTGGACAGGAAAAAAGGAGTGAGAAATAGAGAAGAAACAGATCTGTGGTTTTAACTACTTATTTTTCTAATTTTTTATTTGAAACACAAGCCAGAAAACATATAGAGAGGAATAATAATGATGAAGGAAGAAAGAAATCTTAACATCTGTTCCTGGAGCTGATTCTGAGACAGAACTTTTCAGCTTTGCACAAAAGGAGTTGTAGAAGCAGACTCTGAGAACAAAACACAAAAAAGCTCAACAAACTTAGATGTTCAATATGTTCTCAACTGCATCATACTCAGAAATTCAATTTTAGGCATATGATCCTTACTTTGAAATTTTTATGAGGACCTCTGCTTACCTCCAGAACTGGTGACCATCTTATCTCTACTAAGAGATGAAGTCTTTGCACATGGCTCAAACTGAAGACCATGTGTGTTGCAGCCAGAGGCATCTCTGTGGCAGGTCCCCTTGGGAACCCAGACAGTGTGGCATCCAGAGCACAGTAGAAATACAGGGTCTGCAGTGGGCTGGTGGATCTGATATGTGATATTCTATGCTTTGCCATCCTTGGTTTCAAATGCTTCACTGCCAAATGAGTGCTCTCCCACCAGGTAAAGGCAAGGTTAGTATGTAAGTTGGGCTTAATTCTCCTTTTCAGACACAGGTCACTGCAGAAAAGGAGCTCAAAGGTCATGGGTAAGAGTATGCAACAAGAGCTGGAATTCATTGCCCAGAAGAGAAAGTAGTCATGGAAGGAAGGCGTTTCTTCACCTTGACTTTGTTTTGCACCCATGTAAATTTCTAACTTTCTTGTGTTTAGTGACATAACTTTAACTGGGAGTATTGATGTGGTGTCAGCCCAATTCTGCTTGCTTTTGAGAGGCAAAAGGACCAGATGCAGGTTTGTGAATGTTACCCTTGAGATACACGCAGACTCTCTCAAACCTACCTGTCTTTGGGGTCCCCTGTGTTGCCTGTGGATGTAGTATTTCCAAGCTGTATGCCTCAGTGTGTGTTGTCACACATGTGGTTAACAGGCCACCACTTCCAAATGCATGTGCATATGTTACCTATGTATCTCATGGGTCAGGATTCTGTGAGGAGTGCTTGCAGAGACTGCGGTGGCTGCACCAGCAGTGATGAAACTTTATTTCTTCTAAGTAGCGTGTGTGTTTGATCATTTTTTTCAGAAAAAAAATAGCATGACCTTACATTAATTTCAGAGTTGAGCTAGGCAACTACTAATGGTCCTCTGGACTCCCTGGAAAAGTGGCACTCGGCTGGGAAGAGGGGAGCAGCCTGTAGAGCAGAGTGAGCTGGCAGCCCTCTAGTGGGGGCGAGGAAAATGAAGGGCACGAGCAAATCAGGAATCAGACGTCTAAGTCAGCTGGAAAACACAGCAAGGAGAAATTGAGAGGAAAAAAAAACCATAAAAACAACAAATACAAAACCCAACAGAATTTGACAACAGAGTGCAGTAATTCCTGAAAGAGAGTTGCTGTAGCTGCTGGGTCAGTAGCTGTGCTGGTGGCTGGAGATGATAAACAGGCAGTCAGTCAAGTGAGTGAGTTAAGGAAAGATGATGTCTGAAAAAGCTGGGGAGGTCAGACCAAAAACCATCTAGCTCAGGTTCAAGTCTCCAGCAATATTAGTATGTACTGTAGGAGTGAATCATCCTACTTAGCCTCCCAGCCAAATTATCATTTAGGGGCTTTTTGACTCAGAGGTGAAAAGAGCTCTTCTATCTTCTCCCGTAAATCTGCCCCTTCTTTATAAACATAAATTGCTAACAGGTCAAATGATACTCTATGTAACATTTACTCTAAGACAGAGGGGGAGACTCCAAACAGAGAAAGAATGGCAGTGTTAAACTGTACAAAAATGCTCGTGGATTGGAGTTGAATGGCCCAGAAGTGATAAAAAACTAAAAGAGGAGAAAGATTGTGATATAGTTCTACTAAGGAAGACAAGACAGAGAAAAAAATGGAAAGAACAGAGGAGTAGCTTTGCTGAATAGTAGAAGGGGAGCTAGACACCCTTGTCTGGTGTGTTGTAGCAGGCAGAAGTGCAAGAGATCAGCTCCAGGCCAAGGGTGTTGAACAACAGCTCTTGAGCCTGCATCTCATAAGGGCATTCATGCAAGACTAAGGCCAGCATTGAAGTCACACATGGTTGTGGACTGCAGTTTGGCCAGGCAAAAAAACAAAGCAAAGGGACTTGAGGTTGAAAATAATGGTACAATCAAACATGGAAATGGTAATAGCCAAGGAACAGGCTGAAGTGTCAATGTTCACCAGCAGTGTGGACAGAGGAAACTGAGCTTGAGCAAAGTGCAAAAGAGCCCTGGGAAAGATGTGGAGATGCAGCCAGGGAACACAAGCCTGAGGTGAAAGCTGGGTCAAAAAGAGATTCCTGTTACCTGCTTGCAAAACCAAAGGAACAGAAGTCTCAAAACACTACAAAGCTGAACAAAGGGATGCACTAGTGAAAGGGAAGAGGGCAGAGAGCCTTCAGGGCAAAAGGGTGTCCAACAGGACCCTGGCATCTGTGTGTTGGTTCTCAACTGGCACATCCAGCCTGAGCCTTTTCAGGAGGCTGAATTCACCAACACCTTTGCTTCGTTGCTTGTCTGGCTGTAGCTGCTATTGTTGCTCTGAAGCAGCACAGAATTATGCAAGAAGATTTTGCTGTACTAATTAGTCAACACTAATTACAGTGGCGTGTTGGTAATTATTGATGATTCATAAACTGCAAGGGCTGTAAGTCTGCAGCCATAATGGGGTGAAGACTTTTGTACTGGTGATTTAGAAAGGTGAAAATTCAATGAAGTAGTAAGTGCATTTTGCTTAATGGCACTGCTACAATAGTAAGGTAATTGGTGATCACTGATTAACACCAAAGCATAAGAGCTAAGAAAGTGCTATTGACTTTTTCTAATTATTTGTTTCATAGCTGATTCCTGTGGAGATTGCTTAGGAAATTACAATGATACTGAACATAATATTGGGAAGTTAAAAATGACAAAACAAATATTTTTTCACTGTCTTTAAGCTTTTATTATTTCTAGGTGGTTATTTCTTTGCTTTCAATACAGTGTTTGTTCCTCTGCTCACTGAAATTGGGGATTTTCTCACTATCCTCTTTGGAATCAGACTTGTCTCTGCATGTTTTACCAGAAAAATCTGTTATGAGCTACTACACTAATTGATTTAGGTTGCAGATCTATTAGCAGTCCTTCCTGGCAGTCAGTCAAATAATGAGAGCTTTATTTAAATTGGAAATAGTCAGCAATGTGATATTCACTTAAGTGAGGAAATGAACAGAGATATGGTTATGGTATCACTAATAACCCAATGTCCACATGGTCAGATTCTTCTGGGAGTTTAGAAGATGTAGAATTAGTTCCTTTGACAAGTGAGAGATCACTAGGACATTTGTGAAGGCCAAGCACACATGTCATTATTTTTGCTGCCTCCTTTTGGATTTTGACAGAGAAAAGTGAGTCAGTCACTTGTACCTGTAGCTGTTTGGGCATATAAATCCAAGGGTATGATTCAGGTTATAAAACAAGACTCAGAACTTAAAGACCAGAAAGATGTCAGACATAGTTTTTGCTGTATCTAATGAGAAGGTTTATTTATCCTTCCCATACACAGATTCATTACCAGTCTTAATTTGACAGTCCCATCTGTTTCTGTGCATTGAATAAGCAACAAAGTTGAGCATTTTAGGAACTTAAAGACTATACATAGCAGTATAGTCCCCATCATGTTTTCACTGAACAGGACAGGGACACATTCAGCTACATCAGGGGTCTCAGATTTTCTAATTTTCACCTAGCTTTCCTGCTGTTAGGAAAGGCAGGAGACACTGAATCTGGAAGGAAGGGAGGAAGAAAGACCCTGATTTTTTTGTCCTTCCATTCAAGTGTTTTCTATTCATAAGGTTGACACAGAAACAGCCAGGAGAAAAACTCTGAGTCAGAGTGTGAATGAGTGGATTATTATGTTGCTGTTGTTTTAAAATAAACAGGATAAGAAAAGTGGCTAATCCATAAAGTAATCTCTGTAAAGGTCTTGATAGACTTGCCTGCATTGATCTGTGTCTTGGGCACAGTTATTCCATTTTTGACAATACAGAGTGACTAATGCTGGTGGATGTCTTCTGAATTGGTAAAAAGTGGAAGGCATTCATTTACAATGTGAGTTCCCTGATATTTCCCTGGCATTAATAAATGGATAATAAAATAAATATCTGTGTCCAAATATACATAGATGTGTCTGTATTCTTCTTTTGTTGAAGAATCTCATGCTCTTGATCCACACATTCTGAGACAGTTTGAGCTATGTATTGTCAAAAAATATGCTTTTGCTCTGAGGCTGACAAAAGTCTATTGTCAGTCTTACAGATTTGTCTACTGAGATTACTTCAATTTTTTTTTTTTTAATCAAAGTATATGATCCTAAATTATTTATTTAAGAGCTTCCTACTGAGTAGCATTGGAGTGTGAACGTTTTGTTTTTCCCTCTTTGGTTGGGGGCAATAGGAGTTGTGAGGTTTCAAAGAACTATTTCTTTAGCTTACTCTTAACTCATGGCTGATGATGGGTGCTAACTTCCATTTTTGTTCAGATAGGCTTACTGGCAGTAAGCTACATTTTGCTACAGCAGGAGCTCAAGTAGGAAGTGAAGCTTTTCTGAGAGAAAAAGAGAGGTTAACTACACTTGTATTGGGGGCAGTTTTTGCTTTGGAAAACAGTGGCAGGCTTTGTAGTTTAATCTTTTGGAGTACTGCCCGTTACCACCTTCTGACGTACGTTGTTGGGCTGAGAAGAATCGATGGGCACTGGTGCATGAAAGTCCAACGTGTCAATTGTAGCTATACATAATGCCACTGTCTCACATGCAGGCAAGGCTGTTAATGCTTAACACAGTATTGTGTTCTCCAAAGAAAAGAGTAGAATACCGGGACCTGCATCTGTTTTAAGAGTTTATACACATTCATTTTAAAAATACATTTTTTTAAGGATTGAATATTGCCTGTATAAAAGGCTCAATCTAATTAGCACCACATAGAAAAATTCCACAGGAATAAGGCTCCAGCATTCCTGTGTGCCAGGGAATGACCTTGGGAATCTTCCTACAATTAGAGTTTTGGTCAGATTACATGTCTTGCAGGATGATTGCTTTAACTCACCCCTACACTTGGGGCACCTGGGGAATCTGGTAGCTAGGAAAGCAAAGAATCTGCCCTTTTGGAGGTTGGTAACTTCCAACTGTATCTCCATATGCATGAACATTTTCAGTGTTTAAAGACTCTTCTCATAAAGTATGTGCACCTGTGTGAGGACATACGTATTGTTCTGTTGCTTGACAACCTTCTGTAGCTAATGATCTGGAGTGAAACAAATCAGTAGTGCACAGGAGAAGTGTATTGAAATGTATCAAGACACAAAAAGTATTAACGTAGTCCAACTCCTAAGAAGTATAACAAACAAAGCAGCCACAGCCCCCAAGCACTGGCTTTCTTGCAGCAGGTTTAAATTACGATGTGCTCTCATGTCTTCTGAGAATGTCATGGCTCACATGGTAGTGGTATTTTTATGTGAAAACTGAAGGCTATGGTTCTGAAAAACAACTTTAAATCTGCAACCCAAACAAGTTCCCTTTTCTGAAAAGTCACTTATTTCCTTATCAATCACATTGAAACATTATTATTTACAATATGTCACAAGACCTTTAAGAAAAGTTCTGTATTACATTCAAATGAACAACTTTTGGCCAGAGATAAATAACTTTCTGTAGTCACTAGCAAAAACAAATCCTTTTATGTTACCCAGGTACCCTCTTGGGGAAAGAGGGGAAAGGAAGTGTGTTTCTTGCTTCCTCATTTAAAACCCTGCCATATTTAACTTAAAGGCAAGTAAAACAAAAATAGGAATTTGGTAAAGATGATCATGTAAGATGCACTTCAAAGCAACTAAATTGAGGCCGCTAGTCATATACCAGTGTGCCTTTTAGCATCTTTCATGGTTCTGTTTGATCTTTAATTCTTGTATGTAAAGTGTTATCTTCCTAAGAATCAGACTGAAAAAAAATCTGTATTGCTCTTCTTTAACAGGCTTCAACTGCAGAAGTACAAGTTGGGCCCATGAGACTGACACAATACCCAATTCAGGTAAGGTGCTCCTTCAGTTTCTGCGTTTCTATTAACACTGTAATTCAGTGTTAATAGGTGAAGAAATTAAGGTACAAACTCTGTAGTTGAGAATAATGCATTCATTTCCTTTGTGTGAGGGCTGTGAGATGGATAATGTATGTTTTGTGTATCTGATTGCTTGAGAAGAGATCTACAAGTAAATTAACTTGGTAAATAGTATCTTTAGATTTCCATCAACATCCCCTCTTTCCTTGTAGTAAGAGTGTGTGTGTATGGGCATCAACCAGAGAAAGAGCTGCCTCTATGGATATTAAAAACTGTTCAGTTTTGATAGATCAAAGCTGAGAGCTTCATGAAATTTGGGTATATGTTCAGTTTTGCTGGGTTTTTCACAAAAGGATAGAGAACTGTAACAGGACAGAAAGCTATGTTTTACAGACCATAAATCCAAGAAATAACATGACCTCTAACAAGACAGGTTCAAATTCCACTAAGGAGCAACAGCTCTTATCCATACATGCTTCTTTTTCTGCACATTTTGTTCCTGTGACCATATCATATGCCAAGTGTTATTTTTTTCGGCTTATAGTGGATGTCAGAACTCTAAGATTATAGGAAATTAAATAATTTTAGCCCTTAACATTTTTAAAGTGGTACATAATTAATCAGAATTAATTTATAGATTGGCTAATTCTGTAAAATACAGAGGTATTTAGTCACCAGTCACTATTTCTGTGAAAAACCTAGGTGTGGAAGAAAAGCATCATAAAACTTTACAGTTTTATGTCTTTACATTCAGTCTCAATGATGACTTGATCTGACAAAATTACTTGTTTATATTGTAATAAGACTGTGGAGCAGTGGCTTCAGCAGTAGAACAGTCTTCGGTTTTGCAGGGAATTTCAACATAGAAGTGTGAAACTTTTCACAGAAAAACATTTTTAGATCATATTCATCTTCAGAAAGATTATCAAGCAGATATTTAATAACTACAAATACTCTCAGCTTTTGTTAAGATATTTCTTCTCAGAAATTGGATTTGCCCAAGGGAAAGTTGGATTTTTGTTGTTTTTAAAAACTGACATTCTTCTTGGTATCTTTTCAGATGGGGGTGTTATTTTGTCCTTACATTTCACAACTGACAATCTGTGTAAGAAAAGAATCTGTCTTAAGCATAAATTATTAAGTAAAATCATTAACTGAAGAATTTTCCTTAAAGATGGTGCCATACATTAACTTATTTATAGCTAAGTAAAATGCTGAATGTAAGCATTTTGTTTGTGGAACAAGCCACATTACTTCAGATTATTTGGCAAGTAATGCACACATCCACATATTTAAAAAATGTGCTAATCTTTTATTCCATCTTGACAATATCATTATGCATTTCTCTGTGCAGTGCAAGCAACTACTGAATATCACATTTTAAATGTCTATTTGTGGATGATTAATCATGTTTACAATTGTCTGAGAAGTTTAAGTTCCATTTGTTAAAACAATTGCCATTGGTGCTTTTCTTAGCGAAGTTCATTTTATTCTGGTGTGTTTTATGCTGTTATGGGACACCTGTGCCAGCCTTGAAATGGCACATATATTTTGAGAAGTGACCTCACTTGTGCCTGTGACCTGCCATAAACCATTTAATAGATTCCCCACTGGACTTCATGACCATATATGTCAGAGCAAAAATTTGGTTTAGTTTGTACAGAATGGTGACGCAAGTGCTCCTGGCCTTAAGAGGCAAAGGGAAGAGTCCAAAGCAAACCAGCCAACTCCACCCATTCCATATACAGCTTGCACAATTGCATCAACTTTGTACCAAGGCTTGTAAACAGGAATGGTTTGATTTCAGGAAAGATCATGCTGAAAGTGTGCTTTCTCCAGGGGACACATGAGGCCAGTGGTTTTAATAAACATTTAGTGTATGTAAAAAACATGTTGGATCCTTTCGCAGGAATGTTTGCTCATGAATGTTTGAATGTGTTCCTATTCAAATGCTGCATTTTCTCACCTTTCAGGACATATATTTGCCATCATCTCTTCCACAGCGTTGACGCTGTGGCCTTCCCTGATGAGCTGCAAGTGAAGCACAATGATGCACAGCATTTTGCTGTTCCCTCATACCAATATTACAGGAGCCCCTCTGTAACTTTTTTCAGAGATACTATGTGTGTTCCACCTTGAAAGTCTCTTGCTGGGATACTATGAAAATAATTAAGTAACTTCTTAAGTTGCTGTAATTTTCTTTCTCCTTTTGATAGCCTATTTATCCTCACCTGATGTTTCTCATACTTCAAACTCTTTAAAGCAAATTTCTGTCCATTTTCTGTATTTGTATAATGTGCAATATTTGTGTAAGATGTGCAGTATTTGTGTGAAGCAAATACTTAGAAAGAGACTAAAAATTTCAGTACTCCATTAAAATTGGAAAGGCCTCTACAGAAGGTCCATGGTATTCCTAAACTAGGGCAACACTGAGTAAAATGATCTTTTTACAGTAATACTGGCAAATCATGCAGCAAAAAGTAACTACATGAATTTTTTTGCCAAGGAACATAGATTGAATTTAAGCATTTCCTTGATCGTGTTGTTTACATGGATTGTTATATTTTTGCCTTGATTTTGACAACACAGTTCAAATATACTTTCAGTTACATTATGTCTTGATGATTTATAATAAGGTCCATATGAATGTTAATGAGAAAACATTGTAGTAATAGTTTAAAACAACTTTTAAAGTTAATATTCTCGTAAGGATTTATGCACTGATAATTAGCTACTAGAGGGAGACTGGATGATTTAATTGAGCTCCATTATTTTATAGCTGGTAAATTATTGCATTTTGTCATCCTTTATTTCCAAACTGGGAGTTCTGGGAGAAGGAAGATATCAAAAAACGTGCCACTCTGCCCCCCTCAAACTTTCTTTCCCTGTAACATTTCAAAGTAGGAACCAAATAAAACTAATGGCAGTTGGAATCAAACAAAAGATTATATCAGAGCAAAGACTTCACTCAGGAATCAGAAAATCTACAGCTTGGCCGTGTCACTGCTTTCTAACACTCTGATGGCTGGAAAAAATCCCAGGGATTAGGAAGAGTGACAACAGTTACCTTGGCTATTAAGTTTCAGTAAATCAAATCTGCTTATTGATAACTGCAGTCAAAAAAGTTCCTATACATTGAAACTTCCACCTTCTTAATATTTACAGAAATTCTGAGCATATAATTTTCTTCTGTTGTTTAATGAAGCTCTGGCTGGTTGCCATGTCACAGTAGCAATGATTGATTTTTTTATTGTTTAGAATTCAACAATCCAGACAGCTAAGGATAAGAGCAAAGCTATTGTCACCTTTTCCAGCTTCTAGACTGATGGTATTGAAATTCATGTGCTGACACCACAGCAGCATAAAGCAAGGCAGATAGAAGTTATTGACCTTTCCTACAGGCATTTGGAGAAAATTTTGCACATTTTTCTTGAACAGATTGTTTCAGTAAAGTCAGTGGATGACTTTGATTTGTGAAATGAACAGGATTTTGTTTAATACATGACTAGTCTCTGGCTGCTGACTTTTTGTGCAATTTTAATAGCTGTGGATAAACTTTTGACTTTTTGAGGCCTTCTTTTTCACAGCATATTTGCACTAAATTAGCCCTTTTCTTCATCTGACACATAGGGTACCATGGTTGGTTATCAGTCACTGTGGTAAATATGTGCAACTGTAATGCATGATGTGGATGAATAAATGGAATACTGATAAATTGTGCATTATGGGGCAAAGACGAAAAATTCCTTCTCTCTGAAAACCACTTTCTCTTACATGAGAGGCACAGCAACAAAGCTATTTTCAGCTTCTGTTCTGTGTGTCAGCTTGCAAACAGGCTTCCTACAGCATCTCCTTGATCTTTAGGAGTGGCACCTCAGTTCGCTTCCTACCTGATCTTGCGTGAGCAGTTACTTAACTGTCCAACTGAAATTGTCTAAACTACTTTATATGCTTAGGCAAAGTTTGGTACAAATTATTGGATAAGAAATTCTCACATTTGAGCATTTTTCCTCCTAAATACCTGCTTGCCTGTTGCTCTTTTCAGCTTTGAAATAATATTGGTATATACCTTTTTCACGATTAAAGAAGAAAGAACAAATGAAACTGTATTAGTTTTTTGCCCATATCTTCAGGAATGATACATGATAATTAAGGCAGTTTCATTTCAGACAGTTAATTACAATAAAAACTGTGTGTAGCTGAGATGGCCTGATGAGAGTGGCAGTGATGTTTGAACACTCTGACTGGTTGCTGATTGAATTGGAACAGAAGCTAGGAAAAAAATCTTCATGTGGCAAGCTGGTTTTGCCCTATATGCCAATCCTTGTTTGAAACAGTTAGCTATTGATAATCTATTGATAACCACTGTATCAATTAAGAAAGATGTACTACTGCACTGGTTGTTTCACAACCTGTGGTTCAAGCTCCTGCTTTTAAAGCAGACTTCATCTTCCAAAGGGCAGAAATGTTTAAGACTTGCTTCATGCAGAGGACTACTTTACATGCTTAATGAGGTGCTGCTCTTTTCCACCCCCTGCAGGTTTTGCTGATCTTTGCAAAAGAAGACAACCAAAGCAACGGTTTCTGGTGGGCTTGTGACAGAGCAGGATACAGGTGCAATGTTGCCTGGACTCTGGAGTCAGCACTCGAATGTTTCCTTGATAAACACCAGGAAATAATTGTTATAGATCACAGGAACTCCAAATATTTTGATGCAGAAGATATCTGCAGGTAACCTAAAGCACCTTATGTTTCTCTTAAGCTTTAGAATACATTATAAGAAACAAAACTTCCTAATTTTAAACAAAAAAATAGGGGGGAAAAAAAAGATAAAAGCAACAACAAAAAAATGAGCACCTAAAATTGTAGTAAAATGGAAGTTTGGGGACTGAGGCCAGCAGGTTTGCATACCTCTGTAAGAAGATAACAATATGAAAACTATACTATGCCAAAGCTGAATTGTAGAATTATCTCTAGGTCATGGGGCTTCTGTCAGAGCATAAGCCAAAGCTGTTGTGAAACTATTCCCTGATGTGGGTGCTGCTTCTTTCCTGGCTTACTGCTGCACCAAAATCTAAAGCTGCAGATTTCAAAGGAATGTGTTTGTCCACAAGTTCAGGCACTGCCAGTTCTTCACAAAAGTTTGCATCACTCTTCTTGTCCACGTGGTTGTGTCTAAGCTGCTTTAAGATCACAAGTGCTTGATATTGGGATCCTTTGGTAAAATACACTGTTTCAACTGAAGCATACATTTTGTACCATACTGTGCTTCTAAAGTTTGCCATGAGCTGAAATTTGCCAAGTTTATGACAAGTGGCATTTTACTGCTCAAATACTTGTGCTGGTCTAAGTTCTTCTAAAAGACTAAGAGATAAACAGAGTTTATTCAGAACAATGTGATATGAATGGAAAAAAGCTTATCATTAGCCAGTAAAACACAAATGGAGTGTTCTTCTGATAGCTGGTCATATCTTTTTTGGTTTCTCAATAATGTGCAACATGGCAACATTTTGTCTATTCAGTATTCAATAAACTATAGTCTTTCGTAATTTGCTATACCCACTTTTACTTTCACGCCTTGAAAGCTCTTTCCTACCTCTAGACAAAATTTTGCAATGTCTAGAAGGACAGTCATAAATATGAGAAAGGGTAGAGATCCTTGTTTAAACTAGTCAAGGGCACTGAAGATGCTTTGCATGGACTGACCTTTCTTGACTCACGCATTTAGGGCAGTCTGCCCCAGATAAATAGAGTATAAAGGGGAAACCTTTGCTAGGTCAAAAGAGTGGCTCTGAAAAGCTGATGTTTGTACTCTGTGGCTTTGGAGCTTTTGCCTTCTTGCCTGCATAGAGCAAAATGAGATATCTGGTGGAAAAATGAAAATGGTTTGTCTAAATGGCGATAGTTATGTTTGGCAGTGCACTATCATATTATCTAGCCTCAGTGGTGTCTTTCAGTCTTGACTGTAATTTATATTTTCAGTGAAGATATCCAGAGCAATATTGAGAAAGCATTCAATGTAACTGAGAAATTTTTGTTTCCTCAGGTCAATTCGTGCCACAGAGCTATCAGAACATACTGTAATTCTTGCTGTGGTTCCACGCACGTAAGTATTACTGGTTTGTGAAAAATTATTATTTTACTTTATAAGAACAGTTATTTAATTAATAATAGTTATTTAATAACAGAAAGTATCTTGCTAGCAAGTCTTTCAGGGTAAATGTAGTATTTTTCACATGAAATGGGCTAGTGGTGTTTGACGTTTTATTTGAATGATTGCTCACTTTTCTTTAGTGCTGACTGGGATTATCCCTGTCACCCTCATGATGGGTTGTATAGTAAGAAAGTCAGGCAGATATGTGTTTTTCCTAAGAGAAAAGAAAAATGCAAATACAAATACAAACCAGAAAGCTGTGTATCTCTTTCTAAAGGAAATAACTAGATAAATAACAAATTGTTGTTTATTGAACTGCGTGATGGGGCAAACTTCAAACCTGTTGATGCTGAATTCACCAGAATGTTGTCCTTTGACCCTTATTCAGTAATTCATAACCCATACATTTAGGAATAATTCTTACTGACTTAAATATATATTTATCAAATACCGTCAAATACTCTTGTTAGAACTCCTACACACTACTGAATCCCTTGCTAGTTTTATTAATTTCCTAGACAAATGAAATATTCATAAATAGAATGGCAGGAGAACTATTGCAACCAAGATTTGAAAATCAAATAAATTTGCTGCTGAACAAGATTTTACAACTTAGCTTCACCTTTATCTTAAGCATTTTTTAATATTATTTCTCATAGGATATCAAAGTATGTCTTTTATTTCCTTTATACTTTCTTTTGCAATCCCTTTCTGTGTACGTAAAGAGATACAGGACTTCTCTGGAGGATCTGTCAGGTTTGCCATAAGAGTAACTATTAAGCTATATAAAAGCTGCAAATACCTGCAATAGAAGACTATAGCACCAACTTCTGTAACTGTATGATTTTATGCATGTATTTAAGAAAAAACCTTTCTCACTGAGTTCATTATATTTAGAGAACTATGTCAGATTCATGCCATCTAATCCTCTAGTGCTGTGTCCTCTTATAGTAAATAATATACCAGCCCTGTTTAATATCTTTATCAAGGATATGATTGAGGGGATCAAGTGCATCCTCAGTGAGTTCACAGATGACACCCTGGAAGCTGGGGTGCGAGTGTTGATGTCCTGGAGGGCAGGAAGGCTCTGCAGAGGGATCTGGACAGGCTGGACGATGGGCTGAGGCCAATGGTGTGAGGTTCAGCAAGGCCCAGGGCTGGGTCCTGCCCTTGGGTCACAACAGCCCCAGGCAGTGTCACAGGCTGGGGCAGAGTGGCTGGAAAGGCCCTGGGGGTGCTGGTGACAGCAACTGGACATGAGCCAGGGTGTGCCCAGGTGGCCAAGAAGGCCAATGGCATCCTGGCCTGGATCAGCAATGGTGTGGGCAGCAGGGCCAGGGCAGGGATTGGCCCCCTGAACTGGGCACTGCTGAGGCCACACCTCAAATCCTGTGTCCAGCTCTGGGCTCCTCATGATAGAAAAGGCATTGAAGTGCTGGAGTGAGTCCAGAGAAGGGCAACAGAGCTGGTGAAGGGTCTGGAGAACAAGTCCTGTGAGGAGTGGCTGAAGGAGCCTAGAGAAACACTAGCTTGAAGAAAAGGAGCCTCAGGAGACTTTGTTTTTCTTGACAAGTGCCTGAAAGGAGGGTGTACCCAGGTCAGTCTTTTCTCCCAAGTAGCAAGGGACCTGGCAAGAGGAAAAGGCTTCAGGTTGTGCTACTAGAGGTTTAGATAGGGCATTAGGAAAAATTTCTTTCCTGAAAGAGGTGCAAGCAATCCCAGGACAGTGGAATCACCACTCGTGGAGGTATATTAAAGATGAGTGGATGTGGCACCTGGGAGGTGGTTCACTGGTGGATTAAAGGTTGGACTCAATGATCTTAACAATCTTTTTCAATCTGAATAATTCTGTGGTTCTGTGATTTTGTTTTGTAGATCTGCTGACCAAGAAGAGACTTCTGTTCTCCCCCTTCTTGATGCAGGCTTTGACAGAGTATGTATAAATTGCCTATATAATATAGAAAACATAGTAACTTCATAAATTATAGACACTTCTGCTTCCTCAAATTGAAAACTACACATCCTCTTCTGTCAGAAATTTATTGATAAGGAACCAATGGCAGTTAATTTAGTTTTCTTTTCAAGACTGTACTCCAGAAGCATATGAAACAAGAAGCTCTGTGATCTAGCTAGTCCTTTCAGAATAGCAGCTGTACTGAGATTACCTCCACATGGTCCAGCTGGGTAGTGGGTGGGTTTTGTTTCTGACTGCAGTAAGAAACAAAGGTGCAGATTAACTTATTGCAGCATGCTGACTCTTCACCCAGACACCTCTGTGTGTCCCAGGCTGCTGGAATCTCTCCTCTAAATGGACTTTAAACCTGATCCAGCTTGTGATGCAAAGAAGAATTCTTTTTCCTCATTATGTCTGTTATGCTGGTTTGCACCAGTTCTCAGTACAGAGCAACAGGCACTCCTGTACAAGCAGCAGAAGGGAAGATAACTATTTATACTGTTTCTCAAAGGGCTTTGTAGGAGAGAGCAGAAAGGCAGGAGTTCTCAGCTCCGAAAATCTAGTTTACTTACTCTCTCACAATCTTTGTATGAGTGGCTTTGGATGGATATTAATGTTATGTTAATGTTACTCTAAAATAAACAGCTGCATCTTTTAAGTTAGCCATTCATAAGGAAGGATGTGCACTTAAGCAAAAGATGCACATCTGGAGTTAGAATTAACTATATATATTAATATATATATATATTTAAGAAAATTAATTGTAGTAAGGAAAATCAGGGAAGAGATGGAATTAATCCAGGCAAAATCTCATTCTCCTATGCTCATACTGAGTCCAGTACCTGAGGTAACTCACATTCAGCCCAAGTTTATTTATACAGCAGAACATGAACCAGAATAACCATTTTCACAGAATCTCCCAAAAAAAGGTATAAGATCTTGTCTCTACTGCAAGGGTATTGTGAGGCCAAAGTATTTCTAAAGCACTTAGATGCTCTGAAAATTGGAAATGTGAGTCTAAGATGAAGGTCAGCCCAAGAATGCTTGTGCTTTATTAGTGTAGTTTCTGTCTCTCTCTCTCTCTGGCTTTAATATTTTTCAGAGAAAAGTTTATTACTTCTCAGGTCTAGTGTTTCATTTGAACACAATGCAGGGCAATGTGTTTTGTGAGCTAGATAAAAACTGTAGGTGTAGTACTGAGTAAAGCCAGAGGAGACTGCGGCTGTGAGACACGGCTCAGTGGTACTCTCTGCCTTGGAAAGAAAAACCTTTTTGCACCTGACAGCTGCACTAACTACTATCTCTTGATGTCCCAAATTTATCAGAGAGCTTGCATAATGTAATAATTCCCTATTGGAACTATTTTCAAGGCTTTAAAACACATCTAATGTCAAAGTTCTATTTTTGCTATGAGGTGGACATAGGAATTATTTTTGCTTGGATGGGGATCAGTAGGGATTAAATCCATTACCACACAAAGATTTAAACATGCCTCTTTTCAAAAAGAGAGGTGGTATTTGCAAGGAGTCTGTTCCTCAACAGCAAAAATGAAATTTATTTTTGGGCAATTGTATCTGTTTAAATCATAAGTTTTTTCTTTATGTTGACTTATTTCTGGTTTTCCTTCCTTCTTTTCAAGAAAGCCTATTTTATTACATTTGATTTTCCCTCTATATCATTAACAGCTTTTGTGTTTGTGTATTAATGCTGTTGCTAATCCAGAATATTAATTATGCTGGGTTTTTTCACTCCCATCCTCATAAATCTAATGATGGTGGCCTACTTAGGATGGGCTAATTTGAATAAGCAATTTAGCTTCCTGACTGATTTTTAGCTATGATTTAAATCCGCAAGCAAGGCATTTTAATGTTTGCAGTTACTGAATTACAACTTTGTCTTGTATTTTGAACTTCTTCTCCCAAACAAATGTTGATTCTCATTGACCTGATACTACTAAAACTTTCTAGATTGGGATAAAGGAAGTATTCATTATTAAAACTAATTCTTATTGCTAAGCAAAAAGAAGGATGCATTCCTGCTGGCTTATAACTCTTGTGGCTTGGACTAAGTTCTGTATAGAACAGTGGGACCCCAACTACAATGAAGTAAAAAATAATTTGAGAGTATGTATTACTTAAATCAAAGTGTACTGCATAAATGCAAAACTTTTTTAAAAGAAAGTATTTTGTCTGCCTTCTAATATCTGAGAGTTCAGAGATCTTCTTATTCTTGTGTGACATTAGAAGCATAGATTAGAAAAATAAATGTTTCCTGCTTTTTTCATGTCCCAGTTGATTTCTCAGTTTTGTCTCAGCCAGCAAATGACCAGCATCAGCACTATGAACTCAGATAAAGTGATTCAGTACATCTGGAGAAGACTATACAACAGTTAAGAGCATGGTTAGCACTTCGATAAGCTGCAATTCTTGATTCATAGCAAAAAATTTGGGCCAAGAGTTTTGTCAGTGAACAGCAGCACTTAAATTTTTTCAGTAAAACGCACTACTATAAAATTCTGTTTATAAAAATCCTAAGTAGATTCTAGTAAGTCTATTTCATAAAATATGTTGCCAACATGGATAAATTTTATATTATTGATAGATTTGTTCTTATTGTTCTAAATTTAGCAAAAATGCATTTGAAAATTTAAAAGAGCACTCTAAAACTGAAAATCAAAGTCTACATTACTAAAGAAGAAAATTTTGTTTGCAGGCAGTCTGATATGCAAAAACACAACATTGTTTGTACCTTTGCTTCTGCCAATTTGATATTGTACCTTTTGTTTCCCCATGCATTCTGTAGTGTGTGAAGTGAAAGTTACAGAAATATTTTAAGATCTCAACATTAAGGATGGGAACAGACCCATGTCAACAGTTGTTTTTAATTTTACATTTTTTATGTTTTGCTCACAACTTGGCATTTAGTCACTGGTCTTCAAACCACAATTTTTCATAAAAGACTGTAGCACAGATTTCTTGAAAGCTATTCTTTGGATGTTTGCAAGCAACTTTGGATTGTACATGCAGCTGTGCTATGAGAACTAATGAAAACACAGGGCACTTCCTATGATAACTAATGTCAGTGCATGTGATGACCAATGAACTTTAACTGAAATCAAAGAATTTACTTCTCTTATAGCAATATAAATTTTTTTATTTCAGCAGGATCAAGCACAAGGCCTTTCAGACCTAACAGAGAACATTCTCTCCTGTCTGCAATAAAAGGTTTTTTCACTGTAGTCAGATGCTTCTTACTTTATATACTTTTGTCCGCTTCTGAATTCACAGTGACAGCTTAGTGAGATTACTTCTGAAGCAAAATTTCTTCACTTTCAGAGCCTTAGCTGCAATATTTGCTCGGAAACAAATGCCAAATATATCTTTCTTTCTTTCTTTCTTTCTTTCTTTCTTTCTTTCTTTCTTTCTTTCTTTCTTTCTTTCTTTCTTTCTTTCTTT
>VZTB01002657.1:46583-87590 GCA_013397245.1 Thryothorus ludovicianus | reverse complement strand
ACATTATCATGAAAATTGGTCTTTATGTTAAGCATATCAAAGTCGTGATACTTCTGATTCTTCAAATTGTTTTATCTGCTTTTGAAAGCCTACTAGGATCTCTGATCCTCAAGTGGCATTTTAGATACCTGGGAATATGTACTACAGAGACTCTTGGAAAGTAGTGAATAGATGCATGGTTGCTATTTTTACACATACGGGAGAGTGTGGATTTTAATGATTTGGAGAAAAATGAAACTTTACCAGATTTTTTTTTTTGAGACTTTTTCCTGGCATTTCACCCAGCTTTTGAATTTGACTGGATATGATAATTTCTCTTGCTTCAGCAAACAGCAATTTCAAGAGTAACAGTTTGTTGCATGGCTAATATTCAGAAGAACTAAATTGATTGTTTAATCATTCTCAGCATGTTGGATTTTCCTTAAAATAACAAACAATTCTTGTAAATAAAAGCAAAAGCCTGAACTATGCTTTGGCATTAAGAGTGTAGACTGAGATAAGACTTCTCAATTGGCTAGTTTTAGGTAGTTAAACTCAGGCTTGTTCAGTGGTCAGAGTAGAACAAAAAAGAACTCGCACAAGGGGTTCAGCCCACCTGCCTGAGACGTGTCTCCTGAAGCAAGATCTCTGACAACCTCAGATGATGCCAGCCTGCAAGACCGCTGCTTTTAGGGACCAAAAGTTAAGTGGAGCAATTCTGTTCCATCAGGCATCTTGACTTCCTTGCAAAACACCCTCCAGACAAGTTGCTTTAAATTGATAGATACAGAGTTCCTTGTTCTGATGTGCAAAAATTGCAGTATTTACCCCACTTAGGTGATATTGTTAAGATCACTTAATTAAATTTCCAAAATTTTAGATAAATATTTTGTAGAGGTTTTACTTGATGCATTTTTAAAGCTTTTGTTTTGTACTTTCAGAATCTGGTTCTTACAAGTGCAAGAACAGAAGGAAAGACTCTATTGATGTTAAGTCAATAACATCTCAAAGTAGTGATGGTAAGAAAGCAAACTGTATGTACAATACTATAAATATACCTGCCTATATATCTATAAATAAATAAAGAACAAATTTAGCTTGGACAATAAAACTGCAGAATGAAGGAATAACCAGAGAGATTAAAGGCTGATTGAATAAAGATTACTCCTTATTTTTATAACTGCTGTTTTAAAATTTCTTTCTGATTTGCAAAGCAGTGCCCAGCATAACTACCAGCATTGCTATACAATGCATGGCACTGCTGAATGCCTTCACAGGGAGGAGAGACTGTGCCAAGGGATAGGAGCAGCCTGCTAAAAGAGTGTGTAGTGAAGCATTAGTGCCATCCTCTTAGAAAACTGCAGCTTGTGCTCCTGAACACATATTTTTGGTTTATTAATGTTTAACTTGAAGGAATCTATTGTTGCTGGTTGAGAGCAGTATTTCTACTGATCCCATTTTTGACTGCCTACTGGGGTGGGACAATGGTGGCAGAGATTTCTTTCTGCCCCTGTGTGTACTGAGAGAAGCACTGCTTATGTGGAGCAAGAATGTTTTTCATTAGAGCAGCTATACCACCAAGATGAGGGACACACACAGACTTACCCAAGGAGCCATGTCTGAGAGAGATCTATTGCATTCAAAGCACATGAAGTGCAGCTCCATTCTGAAGTGAAGGATGGATGGAAAATCTGACAGCAAAAATGAGGGGTGGCTGCCAAGGAGGCAGACAACAGGACAAGAAGGGAGAGAGATACAGGAGAAATGACATGACACTGTCTTTCATTGTGCTGTGCCCTGGCCATCTGCACTCCTCAAATGTTGTCATCTTATTCACACTCTGTGGCTCTCTTTAATGGCAGCTCCAAGTTTACAGACCCGACGGTATTCCTCAATGGCACGGATTCATTCTATGACAATAGAAGCTCCTATCACAAAGGTAAGTCCTGAGCACTGACTTTTCCATAAACTCCAGAGTTCTGAGTTGTACTCATAGGAAAGTATGTAAGTTTTTGGACAGACAAGCACAGGCTTCCTGCACTTTGTATTTAACAGACTAATATCCATATTTTTTTTTTTTAATTACCATTTTCTACATCTCATCATGGCACTCCAAATGCTAGTCATATGGAATAATATTAAGGAGGGGAGAAGGGTGCCCTTGTTAGATGCATGGGTTCTGAAAGGAAGGGGACACTGCTCTTGGACATGTTTGGTTATGTGTAAGAGGATGTTCTTCCAGTCTCACCTTTGCTCTCACTGTTGATAGGATACCATGCAGAAGAGGGAGCACCTACACCATATTCTGTCTCCCCCAATTTCTACAGCCTTTCTTAACTGTGTTACACAAATTCTGCTGTCACAAATCAGCTACACAGTCACTTGTAACACACCAGGGTGTCAGGTATCTTCCACTTTCAAACCATTTTTTCCTCTCTCCCTATCTTTTCTTGCTATCATCAAGCTTACTTCCCAGTACCACTGTGACTTTAAGAGCAACTGGCTCCTTTCCTTTTCATTATCCTCAATCATACCCATAGGGAGGCTTGCAGTGGCAGTGTATCAGTCTCTGGCTCCTGGAGAAGACAGCACTGGGACTTTCATCCTGTCATTCCTGGCAGAGACAGAAGCAGTTGCTGCTGCATTTCTGGATTATGGCTGAGGCACCATGTGGGTTTCAAAGAGCCATCCTCTTCTCCCACAGCCCAGCTCTTTCTGCTCTCTGCCCTTCACTTCTACGTGGAGAAAACTAAGGCTTTACATCTAATATCAGGATATCTGAGTCACATCCAAGAGTTTGTTTGTTTGGGTTTTCCTCCAGATATTGAATTATTTGTTTCAGAGCAGATCTGGATATGCTGAAGGACTGGGACATTGCTGGATTTTGGTCCACTAACCAGCAACTATTTCAGATACTTCACACAGATGTACTTCCACATCCCAGGAATGTGCCAGTTAAAAATAGCGGATGGATACCAGGAAATCTGAGCACAAATTTACATTTTCAGAGTTGTACTTTAAGGGTTGCGGGGAATTACATTGCATTTGATGAAAATTAGCATAATCAAGACAAGAATAAAAATTTTGTAATAAAAAAGTGCCATTCACTTTTCTTTGCCTGCCTCCTTAATCTGCTTTCAGGTTATTAACATAATCAATGCTGCCCAGGAAAACAGCCCGATCACAGTAGCAGAGGCCCTGGACAGAGTTCTCGAAATCCTGCGGACAACAGAACTTTATTCACCCCAGCTAGGTACCAAAGATGAAGATCCTCACACAAGTGATCTTGTTGGAGGTCTGATGAACGTGAGTAAAATTAGTGAAGATGAAATTGCTGCTACCAGTGTCCTACATCACAGTTCAGTGCTCTGCTGTGCTAAAATTTCCTAAGCAATGGGAGGGGACTTGTAATTCATCACCATTTCAGTTAAGTATTTTGTCCTCTTTACTAGCAGTAATGCAGGATGTAGAAAGCTATGGCCACATCTCAGTCCACTGGATGCATTCATCCTCAGACCTGCCACCAGAAGATACTGAAGGAGACACTTTATAGAAACTCTAGAAGCTTATATGGGATTAGAGGGATTGCTCTATAGTTGGTATCAGTGTATCAGTGAGGTTGCTTTAATCAGGTTCTAATTTTGGTCCTCTAACAGCAGCAAGACACAGACTTGTGTCTTGACACTAAATTTTGTCATGGATTTACTCATTTTTTAATAGACACTGAGCTAATCCTCACCAAAATAATAGAAAGAAAATGAAAATAAATTATAATGGCTGATTTGAATAATGAAATCCTGCAGGTGCCAATAAGAGGGTCAAGAAGGGCAATACACTGTGTATTTAGTATCTTTTCTGGAGATCTCATACCAGTGTTCCAGGGACCCTTTTGCGTTTATTTTGAAGGACCCTAAAACACAGATTATGCTACAGTGCTGCAATAACAGCAGTGGTTTTAGTACCCAGGAATAGTACCTGAAGTGCATGTACTGTTTTCGCAACTGGTGATGCAAAAAAACTAAGATTAACTTGCTTTCTTTTTCAGGATAGCTTAAGAAGACTGTCAGGAAATGAGTGTGTGTTTTCTAAGAGTAAGCCACCATTTTAAGCTTCCCTTTACATGTATGACTTTTTTTGTCGATACTGCTAACATACAGCTTCACGCTAATTTGCAGTGGGATATTTGTCTCTGGAAACGATTGGCTAAATAACTGCAGCACAATTGCTAGGCTGTCTCTACTTTGGTGTTGAAATGGGCTCAAATAATTAAAACAATGCATTTCAAAATGTTATCCAAATCTGAATTGTCACTCAAAGTAACGTTCACTAATCTTTTTGGTTTATGTTCAAATGCTCAGTAATAAACCTTTATATTATAGGCATTTACAGACTTTTTCATGTAAGGAAAAGAAGTTTTTGAAAAAGAGATGTTTCTTGAAAAAGAGATGTTTTATAAATGGAATTCTGAAGAGGGGTTGTAGTAGTGTAGAGGGAATAACCCAGAAATGTGTTAATTCCCAAATTCCATTTCAACAGATATGAACCTGAGCAGCCATACTCACCTTCCAGTGCCAAACACCATCAACGATGTTCCACCCTGTATTGCACAGCTCCTAGATAACGAGGAAAGTTGGGACTTCAATATTTTTGAGTTGGAGGCTGTTACAAATAAAAGGTACTGGACTCCTTTCCCTGGGTGCCCAGAGAAACTCTGTTGAGGAGCTGCAGCTCTGGAAAAAGTGAAGCAAGACACAGCAAATCTGTGACAGCAGTCTTGCCTGACTCACATCCACTCTGTCCAAGCGACACTGTTCAACGTAGTCTGATGTTGCCACATGCTGGATGCCCTCCAGATGGCCCTTTTTCTTGCTCATGTGCAAATGGTCATGCTGGAAAAAGCAAACCTCTCCCCTTCCTCACCTAAATCATTCCACAATTTGAGAAGATCTAAGGCAATAGTGGCTTTTCATTATGGGGTAAAAAAATGAGATGGAGGATAAAACAGTGATAGGCTCAACAGACTGGGATTTTAAAGCTTATAATGAAAACAGACATCAGTAGCTTTGAGTTTTGCAGACCACAAAAATAAGCACATTATCCAAAGAGATAAGTTGTTTTCATTCAAAGATGTAAAGAATCAAACAGACTACCCATTCTTTTGTACTTTTTTTGCATAAAATGGTCATTTTTAAAATTTGCACTTGCCTGGTTTAATCTGCAGATGTTGGGGTTTGGTTATGCCTTTCTCAGCTCAGAGGCTCTGTAGGTCACCTTGCAGGAGTGAAAAACGTAACTGATGGGTGGCACTCTCACAGGCAACACAGAGTAAAAGAAAACCCAGAGTGGATTTGGATTTAAGAATCAAAAAAGATTAGAGGTTTTACTCTGTTTACTGTTTCACACATGGGCTTCCTAGCATTGTATAAACACATACATACACACACAGAGACACAGAGATACACAGAGCGCTTCACAATTGACATTTTACCTTTTTTTTTGACTTAGGACTTTTTAGCCTTTGGCATGCACCATGTTCAAAGTCTGCTTTTTCTCTTCAGGAAAAAATTAATGAAATTCTGTTCGAATGACAGACTAAACACAAGGAAATGGCATTTTAAGATGTTTTTTTCTGAAGCCACAGGAATTATTGAAACTCTAATGGAATTGTACCATTTCTACAAAACATTAAAATAATGTCTGAAAGGATGATATATGCAGTCACTCGTAACATTTTGCAGGCTTTTTAGAGGTTATAGATACGCAATTTAAAAATGTTTAACTTTACTCTCCCCCCCTTTAAATGTCTTGGTTTCTTTGTTGAATGTATCACTTTTAGAACATCACAAGTTTCTATTTTACAGCAATGCTTTTTTCTTCTGTTGTTTTTCAGGCCATTAGTCTATTTGGGCTTAAAAGTTTTTGCCCGGTTTGGGGTCTCGGAGTTTTTAAACTGTTCAGAAGCAACACTGCGGGCATGGCTGCAGGTCATTGAAGCCAACTACCATTCCTCCAACTCATACCACAACTCCACACATGCAGCAGATGTCCTGCATGCTACTGCCTTCTTTCTCGGGAAGGAGAGAGTTAAGGTAGAACCATCGGCTAGGAGTGTTCAGCATGTTTGACATTTTTTGTTTGTCATCCAGAAGTCATAGGTTTAAATAATGGTCCTGACTTCATAAACTCTGTCTGCCCCTGAAGTCTTCCTGTGATGCAAGCAGGCTCACACAGTTTCTCTAAAGTCTGTTTGTATAAATTTACATTTTTAAATAGCAACGATGGAGGTGGGGAGAGAACCTGTCTCTTTTCTGTCTCTTGTTAACTGGCTGTAGGTAACCGCTCTTAATAAAGTTTTGCAAAAGCTTTGGAGAGGGAAGTGTGAGCTATTATCCCTGGTGCCCAACAACAGGACGCTTGGGAAGGGTTCAAAGCTGTGCCGGGGGGGTTCCGACTGGACATTAGGAAACATAAATTTACTCAGCGGTTAAATACTGGAAAAGGCTTCCCAGAGAGGTGGCTAATGCCCCAAGCCTGTCAGTGTTTAAGGGGCATTTGGACAATGACCATAATAACATGCTTAAACTTTTGTTCAGCTCTGAAGTGGTCAGGCAGTTTGGCTAATGATTGTTGTAGGTCACTCCCAAGTGAAATAGTCTATCCTATCCTATGCTAAAACATAAGGAATGTAGGAGCAGAGTCAATACAGATGCATTCAGGCAAGCCTGTAAAGTGGAAGGAAACCGTCATGTGATCTATCCATTGAAGAATTCTATGCAAAGATATTGCTTAGGTGACAGCAGTGTAAAAAGCTTCATTAAAGAAAGCATACTTGGATAAGTGTAGAAGTTTTGTAGTAGGTAATCTGTGGACACAGTGAATGGAAAATTACTGCAAAGAGGTAGGATCCCAGCTTAAGTTTACATTTGTATAATTGTGGGTACCTGGAAGTTATGAGAAAATATTTACTATAATTTTTGTGCCACATTGTAATTTTTCTCTCTTCCTGTAGGGAAGTCTGGACCATTTAGATGAGGTAGCTGCATTAATAGCTGCCACCATTCATGATGTAGACCATCCTGGACGGACCAATTCTTTCCTGTGCAACGCAGGCAGCGAATTAGCTGTCCTTTACAACGATACAGCTGTATTAGAGAGTCATCACACAGCACTGGCGTTTCAGCTTACAACGAAAGACAGCAAATACAACATTTTCAAGAATATTGATAGGTGCGTCTGCTGGACAAGGGGAGTGTCCATGTATGGACTGCTTATTTGGCAGTTTTCGTTTGGGGCAAATTGAGAGCCTACCTTCTAAAACAAGAATACATACTTTAAAAACAGATAATAAAATTTAACCTGTTCTAGAAAGCTATGTAGACGTAATTTATAAAAAGGCTTTCATTTTCCCCCTCACCAGCCCTGTCTTCCAATTTGCAATTATTAGAAGCTTAGAGAGATGTTTAATAATCTTTTATGAATTACATTAACTTGGTCCAGTTAATGGCTGCAAGACTGCATCTTGACTCACTGCCTTTTCATTGAAGGAGCCTGGGCATAACTTTTGGGGTAGAATGCTGCATGTTGTGTCTGCACAACATCCAATGCATCCCAGCACTTCATTCACACGGAATGGAAAGGGTGGTAGCAGAAGACATGAAGCTCTGGGAGAGCTGGAAGCTCCCTGTGGTTGGCTGGGCATGCAAGTAGCCTAGCATTTCCCACTGCATGATTCTAGCTTTAGCAGGGACAAGGTGAGAGAGAAAGGGAAAGAGCTAACCCCAAAGAGGTAATTGATTTATCCACCTCCCGCAACACTGTTGTTTTTGAAGAATCTAAGGTTTGCATTCCAAGCTAACATACTAACACATAGTGCAATGGACACACTGGTGCTATTCCTGGAGAAGTTATCTTAGTCTTACAGCAGTATGATACTGAGTTGTAGGTTTTGTTGACTTCACAGGATTAATTTTCATTAGGTAAAAGAAATGGAGCAGAGGGAACTTGGAGATGCACGATCTTGTCCATTCCTTCATCCTTCGACTTTCCCTAATGCTGAAGGTGCCAGCTTGTGGCTGAGCCCCTGAGCAATGTTTTGTAGCACTGTGTGGGCAGGGATGAGGAAAGGGCAGAGCTCTGTCTGGCAAGCTTCTGAGCAAGAACTCTTTTTCTTTCCCAGAAATCGCTACCGGACATTGCGACAGGCCATTATTGATATGGTTTTGGCAACAGAGATGACAAAGCACTTTGAGCATGTGAACAAATTTGTGAATAGTATCAACAAGCCCATGGCATCTGAGGAGACCAGCCCACATGTAAGTGCTTGGACTTCATGCCTTCAGGCATTTCAGTGAGGTTCTTCCCAGACAACTTTAAGTATTATTTTCATTCACCTTGCATTAATTTGCATTGTGGTAATGCCCAAATGACACAAATGGACTTCTGGCCTCACATATCAAAGTGTTGAAAAATATACTTCTTCTCTTTTCTTCTCTTAGCTCATTTAAACACTTCATTTTATAAGCCTTGTGTTCAAAGCAATCTTGTTTCAGGAAATATATGGGTGGATGCTGTTTTACATGAAAAATTCTGTGCATGGAGCCAGGTTGGAACCTGTTCCTATGGTCCTGTCTCCAAACAGTGGGATTTGTCTGACTAGGGATGTAACTCAGGAACCTCCTCAACAGTTTTGTCTCTGTGTAATCTGGAGCCTTCAAGCCTGAGGAATAACTCCCTGAGACTGACTGTACCACTGTACCACCCCTGACTGTACCATTGACCAGGCCTTTCTGCATAACAGTTGCACACCCGAATGCTCCACCAGGGTTTATTTAATAAGCTGCCTCTGAGTTTCCCACTCCCTCTTACCTTCTCTTGCCACCTCTTGAGGCTGAGCACCCAGGGCCTGACCAGGTTCTCCAGGGCAGCATTACCTGAGGAAAGACTATCTTAAAGCACCTTAGTGAATATAATGATTTGTTGGAAACATGCAAAAAAAAAAAAAAAAATAAAAAAAAAACTAAAGGTAAGAAATACTAAAACCAAATAGAAGTATCTTCTGTTAACTATCCATAATTGGACTTTGTGCTGTAGATTGTCTTGGGTACTGTTTACAACTTTTAAGGCATTAAGCATTCTGTCAGCTGAAATTGCCTGCTTCTGGAGACTACTGAGCTCCACTCTCCCAGCAGTATGAGCAGGAAACCACAAAAGCTGCTGAACTTTTCTCACAATAAACATGGAGGACAGAACCACTTGCACTACAGACTTCTTGTTTTCCCTCAGTACTAGTTGTTCTGTTCTTTACCTTTAACAGTGGCTTTTTCTGGTTTTGGTCTTGAACAGCAGTTAAGGTACAAGGCTAACTTGACAGCTCTTTGCTGGGCTACCCTTGCTGAAAAATGTTTAACTGCTAAACATAAGGTTAGAAGATTCATGCCTGAATTGGCAAAAGTTACTGCAAAATATTTCCACATAAGCCACAAAGATAGTAATTTAGCTGTGGTGGAAAAAACTACTTATGTTCAGTTTTTGACTGAAGAGTTGAATTTGTAGTGAAGGGAGGCCAAAATCTTGCAAATATAGTATTTTGAGAATAGCATTAATGCCATGTGAACAAAGGTGGAGGCCTTTTATTACTCCATAATATACCTGTGCCTTTCTAAACTGTTCAAGACCTGGAATATGGTGCCACAGCAGACTGGGAACAACTACCTTGTCAGCTCCACCTGGTCTCCAGAGCAGTCAGTAAGAAGTTTGGTATTTTACTGTCTAACAAGCAGAGAAATTCTGCAGTCAGTCTGCCGCTCCTGTGATTTCCTACTTTTAATCTCATAGAGTATGTAAGATTTCACCCTCACTGGGAACTGAGTTCTAAGATTATTCCAGGTTGATTGTTCAAAAGCTGGCACAATGAAAGCAGTTTTCTAGTTGGAAACCTGCTGGAACTGAATGTCAGAGACCTCCTTTTCTGTGTGTAAAAGAAATAGTTGTGCCAGTCAATTCAGCCCCATGCCTGCCTCAGTTTTCTCATTTAGGAATAAAAATCTAACTCCAGAAACTCCCCTAAATGAAGCAGTCCCCTACCATCACCACCCCTACATTAAAACATTCAGAAGGGAGGATTGTTTATAAGCTTGCAGTTGGGGGATGTATCCCCTATCATAGTCCTCTTCCAAAAGGGCCAGGCTGGGATGCAGAGAAGGTAACATCCTACTTGATAAAGAGCCTGTGGCACTTTATTTCACAAACTTTGATGCTCATTTTGAGAATGTCCACAACTGTAATATGTATTTGGCTTATCATTTGTTACTTAGCAAGTAACCAATTCTCAGACATCACCTTCTTCTTCAAGTTCCTGGTGCTCTGCATGAATTTGTAAGGCAGCAGACTGGGTGCCTGCTTAGTAACCAAGTCCAGTAGAGCTGATGATGATGCCCTTGCTCCTGCTAGCAGGGGATGCTGCCACTGGCCCTTGTAACCAACTCTCCTTTACAGAGCGAAGGCAGCGACACTGAATGTACAGCCAACATGAAGAATTTTCCAGACAACCAGACACTGATCAAGCGCATGATGATTAAATGTGCAGATGTAGCAAATCCATGTCGCCCCCTAGAGCTATGTATCGAATGGGCAGGCAGGATTTCAGAGGAGTACTTTGCACAGGTACGTATATTTTTATGATTTAGCTATTATATTATGTAAAGAAGTGCACATTGGCTAATCTGCTGTTCCACACAGGCTCTGCCTGGTGTCACTGATGTCCAGATGTACATTTTTTGTTCACGGTCAGAACTGGCCCCTCAATTTCATGCAGACGAATTCACCCCAAGCAGTTAGCTAGTTTGCTTATCATGAAGCTCATTATACCGAATAGTGGAAAGGTGGTTTTACACTTTCGTCATCCAACCAAAACTATTTGATTAGTCCTACTCAATTTAACTGGCTGAAATTCAAGATGATCAGCACTCTAGCTTCTTGTTCCAATACATTCCCTGAAGATGGATACCTCAGCTGAACTATTTGGATTTCCCTTTCTCTTCTAAGATGGAATCTGAGCTATCATTATAGGCAGAAAAGTAGTGCAGGCATGTGGGCAGTGTAAATACTTATCATATAGGATGTCTCCAGACAGTACTGGAAGCTCAGCTTTCTTTCTTCAAATTCAGTTTTTCTGACAGAAATGCAACCAGGTTCCTTAAACACTTTTTTAGCTCTTCAATTAACAACTGATAAAATCTTAGCTTTTATTTGCCAGTATCAGTGTGGAAGTAACAACTATAAGTGGAGAGAAAAAAAAGTGGGCATGCCTACCATTCAAATTCAGGTCATATATGTGCTAGTTGCTGCTCAAAGAAAATTGTAGCTATTATCTGAGACATGTCTGAATTTAATTTTAATCATAGTGAATAAATACTGTCATGTCCTAAGAAAGATCAAAGATCACTTATATTGCATCTCTCTAGCAGTTAACATATCATAAACTAGTTTTAAAATGCCCAAATTAAGTACTAGTTTACTTGCAGCAATGGGAGGGGCAGAGAGCTGTTCCCCTGTTCATTTCTCCCTACTAATTCTGGAGACTGCTGCCAATTCCTATATTAAATGCTGTCTGTACTACTTAAATGGGGATGTTATTTGGAACTACAGTCTAAGAAACTGCTGAGGTGATCTGATCCTCCACCATAGTGAGTGCAACAAAACGAGGCCTCTTCCAGTTGAGGACACAGAGTTAAAGGGCATACCTTTACTCCTATTCATCTTACATCCTGATATAAGCAGAGAAAGTAGCACCAGCTACTCTTATTACTTAAAAGAAAAATGGCTTGTAACACCCACTACATATGTGGAAAAATGAGAGATCAAACCTGTTCTCTGCTGAAGGACTCTGCAACCCCGTTTTCCATATTTTTAGCTGGTGTACCCTAATCATCAGATTACAGTATTCTGTCTTGTTGGAGGTAATTGAAATCACAGGACTGCAGTTATAAAGAGTATTTGCAAAAGGGAAGAGATGTTGATTTCAGTTCCTGTTCCAGACAAAACAACATACATGAAACTAAGGCAGTTCACCTCAGGGGTTCTAAGGCTTGTCTCAAATCTTCTATTGGAATCATCTAAGGCCTTGACTTCTGCTACTCCAGCAGGAAAGTCAGCAAAGCTCTAGTTCCTAATTGGAGTTTTGTCTTCTTAGACTGATGAAGAGAAGAGACAGGGCCTGCCTGTTGTAATGCCAGTATTTGACAGAAACACCTGCAGCATCCCCAAGTCTCAGATTTCCTTCATTGATTATTTTATAACAGATATGTTTGATGCATGGGATGGTAAGTACTGATTTTTCTTCCTTGCTCTGACATAGAGATTCCTACAGTCCAAAATGACTAATCTCAAGCTGGCCTTGTGTCCACTTTTTTCAGGGGCAGTACCCATATATAAGCAGTACAGCACAGGATATTGTGCAATCATGACACTGAAGCCTGTTTCACTGCACACTATGAAGTTGTGCATTTACCAGGCAATCTATGTAGAGAAGGAGTAATAGCTTAAAACTAAGCTTTATTTTCGTCTATGTTTCTTTTTGCTTTAGCACTGTACTTCTTCTGAGCAGCAGCAACTAAGACCACCATGGCTGCATGTTAGCACAACTTAATGAGGTCACCATGAATTTGGAAAGGGATTTTCTTGAAAGAGAAACACACTAAAAAAAAACAAACCTTTCCCCTTTTAGTATTACTAAGGATTTGGAAGAACAAAAGAGAGTAGGAGAATGCCAATTTCAGATCAGGCTGGGCTGTTCTTCTGCCCATTCTATAAACACTGTAAAACTCTTTTTCCTGTTCTTTCAGCATTTGCACATCTGCCTGTTTTGATGCAACACTTGGCTAATAACTACAAACACTGGAAAACACTGGATGATTTGAAGTGCAAGAGTCTCAGGCTCCCTTCAGAAAACAACAACTGACACTAAATCAAGAAAACCAGACCTATTGCTCTACCAGTTTCACTGTGAATCACTTACAGAAACTCTTGGCTACAAAGGGGATAAATATTGCTTTTCCAGTGAAATTAAGACTGTGTGACAAGGAAGTATTTTACTCATTTTTAAGCTTCTATGAATTCTACAGAAAAATGTTTTTAGAGGCTATATAAACCACAGATGACTAAGTGCTCTTTGGAAATAATATTTTGTGGCAGAAAATGTACTTCTGAAACTAGTTTCTAATACTGAATATGCACTTGTTGAATCTTGTAGTTGATACAACTGTATTCACTAGCACTTCACACAACTGTTTTTCAGAGAGAGGGGTAATCTAGTTACCAGGAGAGTAAGAATAGCCTGACAAATAAGGATAGAAACTTCCCACTTATCTAGCATAAATTTGTTCCAATTCCATCACTGGTTCTTCAGCTCCCTGAACCGTACTTCTAAAGAGAACATGCACAGCAAAACAAGTAAACCTTAATAAACTGGACACATAAAAAACCCAAATATGACACCTTTTAAAACAACCTTCTTATTACAAAGACCCTCCTGGAGCAAAACCTGTTCTTTCTTTTCCATATAAAATCTTGGTCGGAGTCAATGTTGTCTGAAATTGATCATATAATACAGGAAAATAAGCATGTTCTGTCTAGGTAGTGCCATCCACATGGATCTCTGCCATCTTGCAGATGTTATCACACAGGTTTTCACCAAATTTTACGCAAAAAACAATTGTGGCACTTAATCACCATACTTTTTTATAAAAATGGTATTTGTAAACATAGTCATCACTTTTATTAAACTGATCTAAATTTTATGGCAAGTTCATTTATTGTGCTACTTTTAGGATGAATCTATCACTTTTTAAAAAAAGTTTCCAGGCTATAATCTATAAAAGCATTATAATTTTTACTGCTTTTATCCTCCTAATAAAATGCTGATTGGTTCTGTGACATAAGAAGTACTTCAAAATATGTAAATCATTTAGAAATCAAATACAGTTCTTCAATAGTTCTAAGATGGGAAATTTATGCTAAAGCTTTCAAAGCACAAATGCGTATTTTTGTACATCTCATTTTAATCACATGCATAACATGAGTTTAAATTTTAGACTATTCTCAGACTATTCAGTCAATAAGTACTAGCCGAACTGCTGATTTTTAACACTGTGCACTCCAGGCTGCAAGCAAGATTGTCAAAGATGTGGCTGCAGTTAAAGAAGCAGTCCACCTACCCTGTGCTGTATCAAAAATCAAACTGGGTAAAGGAAAAGGGGGAAAAAAACAAACAGCATAGATTGCTAGGGAAGAATAGTGACAATGCTGTTTACTGCAGGTAGCTTACATACGTGCCAACCTTTTTTGTATGTTTTGTACCAAGTTCTGAAACAAAAGGCAACATTCATAAAATGTATGTGCAGAAAAATGTATAGAAGCTATATTTTTGTTAGAATTGTAACAAATCCTTACTTTTGTCATAGTCAAGGCAGGTTGCTGTGTACTAAAATGCCACATTGTGTATATTTGAAGAATGATGTTTCGGGTGAGGCATGGTTATTAATTCTTTCCTATTATCTATGGCAACATTCTTCAGTGGATTTTTATTCAGAGAAGTTGAACCTCTGTTTTTTAATACTGTATACTGTTTGCTTTTACCATTTCTTTATTTAGAACTAGTGCTCTTGGTGATTGTACCTTAAATATTCTGATAACTGAACACTTACTGCAGCTTGCATTGTAGAAAAGAATTTCCCAAGATTTAAGCTTTGTTAATTTAATTTGTTAAATATAGCAACATTGTAAGATTACATCCATGTAAAACATTCAATTCATAATTTCTGTCACACTTCTGTCACACAGAACAAAATGTCAACAGTGGAAGGCATAAAAAAAATAAAGTTTTACTTGTGACCCAGAACTGAGGCCAAGGCATTAATACACAATCAATATAATTGTTGCAGAACGTTGTGTTTCTTCGCACAGTCAGACTAAGGAAAAAAAAAAAAAAAAAGCAATTTGTGTGGATATAGGTCCATTTTAATAGCAAAATATATCAGCACAGATTAATCATCATCAACAAGCTGTTGTTAGTGTACAGATGTAAAACAGCCACCTCAGAGTTATAAAAATACTAAGAGTAGGTCTGATAAAGATATTTACTTCCATGACGTGAACATATGGAATTCAGTGCTACTGTAAGGTGGAAAAAAATTTAGGACATCAGTTAGATGTAAAAAGTCTCATCTGGTCACCATCTGGTCACTGCATCTCCCATCTCCCAACAGCAAGTGACAAATTGTTATTTAACAAAGGAATGGGATATATACCTATGTTCTCTGTTACACCTCAAGTTCCTTTATAAAACAAAGAACTCAGTATTTTTAAGTCAACCAACTTAGAAAGGAAAGACCCTTGGGAGACCTACTGCCAGTGGAGTGTATCTGAGAACACTGGAAGTTTTGATAAATATAAATATTTATACATGCATGTAGGACTATTTAAAGCTGAATTACTTCCCTTTAAAATGCACAGCAAGTTTTGTGACTAGAACTGTACACTTAAATAGGTCTGTTTCCCTACCAGATATTCACTTAAAAACATTCACATAAAAAGGAAGTAGTTGTTCTCATGCTATAGGAAGAGATGATAAAAATATGATCTTCCTTCTCTCTACTTATAACTGATGATAGCAGGAGGCTCTCCAAAAAACCTTAGTTTTATAAGCTTTCATGGTAAAAGCGTCGTAACAATGTCTACACACAAACATTATATACAACCAAATAGTTATTTTGCAGTTAAAACGAGGGAAACACATCCAAAGGGAGGTTTTATCTTCCCAATTACTCCTGGGTAAGCCAAAAATGCAACATCTGCTGATGAAGACAAGCAGCTGAAGCAAAGTAAACTTAACATGCTTTCCTCTCTTAAGTTTAATACCATATACCCAAAGGCATATTATCCTCAGCTGTAATCCAAATGCTTTTCCTACAGGGGTCAACAGAATAGCCAGCCTTAGCAAAGAACATGCAGCTCAAGCTTTAACACTGATTTAACTGGATTGAAAGGAGAGCGTAATTTAACAATTCCTCCATTTGTTTTGTGTTTTTGAAATATGTTACTTTGAGCTCTATTCTCAACTAAGATTAGTAGTACAATTTGACTAAAGTAGGGAAAAATTACAACTTGAGATCTTATTGCCCCTCTGCTTTCCAGAGAAGATTATGGTTTCATAATAGAATTCAAAAGGCAAAGGTAGGCTTCTGAGTGGTAGGAGAAAGGCAAGTGCCCACTGCTGCTGGGGAAAGCAAGTCTAAAAGGCTCTTTGGTTTCTTCTAGGAAGCTAGTTGCTTTCTTCTTTTACTTCTGCTCTTGTGAGAATCTGCTTTGCCCTTTGTTTAATCACACTTACTGCAACCACTGTATTTGAAGTCTAGAATTACATGTAGTTTCCTGTATGAAAGCAATTCTCATTGATTTGAAGGTAAGGGATGGCACTGAAAAGTTGCTCAAGATTTATTTCTACACCATCTAAGTGCTGTGTCTTCTGAGTGGACCTGAGAACAGTAGCATCCTTTTATACACATTTTATGACCACGAAGTTCCCGAACTTTCAGCTTTTCCTAGCTCTTCTCTGTTCAAATGATAATGTACCACTCATTATCTTTTCCTCCCTCATGCTTTCTTTATATCAGTTCTCAGTTTAACTTTGCTTCATTTTTTGTTTTGTTGTTTTTGTTGGGTTGAGGGGGAGGGGATAATTTGCTTGTCTGTTCATTTGTTTTTTGCTTTTGTGTTTTTGTTGCTGTGGTTTGAGCTTTACGTTTGAGTTTGGATTTCTTTCCCTACTCTTGTTTAGCTGCTGCTATCTCAGACTCTTAGTACTTGTGTACTTAGATACTTATTATTAACTCTGAAATACTATTTACCCTTACAAACTTGGTGCAGATTTCTCTGAAGTCAAACTTCAGCTGAGAATTTAGTATTTATATGGCAAAACGTGGTTTCACTACTATTGAACACATCAACTCCTACTGCTCAAGATAGTATTTTACATTCCAAAAATGTATGGTAAGGCAAATGCTTTTTATTAGATACAAATTAATTTGATGAACGCACTATGGAAAGACCATAATCATACTGCATACTAGATTTGGCAATGGTGCTGTATAATCTCCAGTGATGTAGTCTAATCCAAGTAAAACTGCAGCTACCACTAGTAAACAGTTTATATGTATCTCAGTTTGCCAAAAATTAGACCCTGACAAACTGGCATCACCTACCTTTTTTTTCTTTTTCTTCCCATTGGTGCAGGATATTAACTTCAAATGCAAAATTTCTATTTGAGAATGCTTTCTTTCGGGGCTTTCTGTATACACACAAATCTGAGGTATTAGTGAGGAAAGTTCAGCTTCTAGAAATAAATTAGATAAAGCAGGGAACTGTAGATTTCTTCCTATGCCTTCTTCCTGCACTATCCACATCCAGAGCAATGTGGATGCCCTCAACTGTTTTAATTATGATCCATCTAATGTATTTCACAATTCTTAATGTTGACATTCACTCATGATAATTTTGAACATTAGGAATATTAGAAACTATTTAATGAGTCATCACTACCTTCAGTCTTTCAAGAAGAAACACCACTTCTGCTGACAGAGCACACAAAAATGCAAAATTCTCCTTTGAGAAGAGTAAAAAGTAAGAGAAGTTCCAATATAACACAAAACATTAAGTGTAAGCCTTACTAATAGTCAGATTCCCAGCTCAGACGTACCTTTACACTCATGTTTAACACACCTCCAGTTTACATATATGCAGGCTGTATTCAAACAATTTAAAGTTTCAGCTGCAAATCACCATTCTGTGCCAATTTTTTAAATAGTGTTAAACTGCGGAGGCTAGATTCTCGTTCACCATCCTTCCACAAAATAATGAGGTGGTCAGCAGAGCATGTAGCCAATCCCAGTTCACCAAAGTACAGGAACATCTGCAATGAAACAACTATTATTACTATGATGCTTGCATGAGATAGTCAGCTTGCTTAATTATTTAGTGTATAGCTGAACTAATCAAATACATGTATCTGAAATGGCTCTGCTTATAGACAGGAATACAAAATTACATACTGTCACTATTTGAGATGCCATAAAATTGCTACACAAAAACAAGCTCTGTAGGCACTTCATACTGAAAGATCTCCATCTAAAAAAAGCAGTAAAGCCTTACAGATAGGGAATCTAAAGGAAAGAATCCTGAAGAAACTTGTTTCAAGTCAGCAGTAGAAGAGTGAATGACTTGCATGAACTCTGATCTAGTTTCTTGGCAACAGAAGCCACAGTGTTTTGTTCATAGGGTACACTGTCCCCTGTGCCCCCTACAACATAGTAGGGTACTAGCTGCAGGCCTGAAAAGATCAAAGAACGAACAACTGTGACAGACATCAGCACATGCCTAGTCACACAGAGGCAGTCAAACAAGCAAGAAACGCAACACTGGAGGGAAGTACAGCACCAGTGTACTTACAGATTTTGCAAGACCAATGAAGCTGACAAATCATGAGTTATCCCCTGACTTCTGAGATCTTCACAAGAATGCCTAAAATTAACCACTAACTGCAGTTGAACATGACTGTCAATGGAACTAGTGATGTCACTATGGCATGCTCACAATGCTCTGATTCTTCAGTTTGTTAGAGGAATCTCTCTGGGGGAAGCATTCAGGCCAAAGCCGACCTGCCCTGGGAATGGTCACTTAATAGCTACAGGGTTCCAGCAGACATAGTCTGCCAAGTCCTCATCTTGGCCATTGCGTTTCATCACTACTCAACATTTTCTTCCTCAACAGCTCTCATCTGCCCAGAGCTTAAAAAACGCCAAAATTTTCCATATGTAGAACATTGCAGGAAACCACATCCACCATCATCTCCATACTCCTTTGCTCTGCATCTCAGCCAAGACCCAACATGTGCCTCTTGCCTTCCTTGTGTCTCTTGTTGAATTACACACTATGTCCTCTTTCTTGGACAGCAACCTTCCAAGTGGATAATAAGACCCCTTCCAAAAGTTTTTCAAAAGATGGCAGAAAGGGACAGAGAGCCTTGCAGAAATCCCTTTAACAGAAAGGTTCACCTTAGCTATTAAAAAAATGCTTTCACATTTTAGCAGCAGCAGGTCTGAAATCCCATCTGTCTCAGGAATGCTTGTGAGCAAAGCTACTCCAGAACCACACCATCCCCTTCTAGCTGCCTTTCCCCCTGCTCCTGCCAAGAATGTATGCAGAAACCACTGTAACAAAGTGCCTTTTTACTCCAATAGGCTGTCACAGAAAAGTGTGGAGGGAAAATGCCATTTAAAACAAATACACACTATTTTAGGTAGACAGAAGCATGCAATAATGCTGGTAGTACTGCTTAAGTTAAAAGACCTCCTTAATGCTCACAGCACAGAGGGCTAAGAAATTACTACGTATGTTTTGGTTTTATTTGTAGGAGCCCTTGTTTAGATTGTGAACTTAAGATGAAATCTGGGTCATGAACATGGTTGCCAGCTGTATTGTCTGCAGTCTATAAATGAATCCAAATATTCTGTCAGATTATCTCTAGCATGTATGTGCAAACACAGTCCTCAGGCACCAGTGAGCAAGTTGTCATCAGAATATTAAGTCAGTATGTATTACTGTTTCCACATTGCACTCGAGACACCACACAAACAACGTGATCCTAGCCTCCAGAGCCAGACAGTAAAAAGTTACAGTTCAAGAAATGCTGTCAAATTTATATTACTTACTAAGATTCACTTTTTGTCATTCTTACTAAAGCTAACCTACCTGCACGGCTGATGAATGACCAATCAAATCACCAACCAGCTCCAGGAAATACACAGGTGTATTCTCCTGCATCTTCTTAGCAGCTTGGTTTGCCTGCTTGTTTGCCCTTCCAAATCCCCACATGCTGAAAAATCCTGAGAGGGGAAAAAAAAAAAATCTCTTATTTTGGCAAAAATCACAAATTCAATTTATTTCTTCTAACTAAACAGAGAACTACAAAAGCCACATAAAATCTAAAAGCGTACACTCTGTATGGCAAAAAGACAGAAGCAATGTACTGTACAGCCCTTCAGCATCTGGATTATTCATCCTGAGGGAAGAAGGAAACATAGCAACTTGTCCCACTTAGTGTAATTTAGAAAACATGCTGAATTACACACCTGGATGAGACAACACACAGATTTAGGAACAAATACAAAGACTCCCTAAAAGAATGAACTGAACAGGAAAGGTAGATGCAAGACAAGTGGTGTTTATCTTTGCTCTGCCCTCCTAAATTGTTACTTGTGCAAAGAACACAAAAAGGAGGTGCCAATCTCTCCATTGCACGTTCTGCACTACAGCATCTAAATTACTGGCTCATTGCCTCCTTCCTTCAGGTTTAAAACCATCAGTCAATGTGCAGTGTAAAGATGGTACTCCACATGTTTCACTTAGATTGCACGGAAGTACACAGCCACAGCCCTCAGAACTGTACAACAGTACTGACACAAGTAAGAAGGTTTGGTTCTGTTGACAATGCCGTTCAGACTTTGCTCCCAATCCTTCCCTTAGCTTTACCAGCACATAAAACCAGAATTGTGCTAAACCATGGCCCTGGTGCAAGTGAAGTAACTGGTGAGATGAACAACTTCTCAGGGGATTCCTAGAACAAAAACAGTGCAAAAACAGCAATATCCTCCTAAGTTTTTTTCCCAAATGTTTGGATTCATATAAGTTGTACATTTTTAATGTGAAACCAAATACCACTTGTCACTGTGTAGATCAGTCTGTCACCAGCAATGCTGAAGACAGAATATTCCCAAAAAAGTGTTTCTCAATCAATCCAGGCAGCAAAAATGTTTTCAAAAGTTACCAACAAGAGATGAACAACCAGGTAGGTAAGATACATCAAGAAAATTATTCACACCTTGAATAAAAACATTCCTACAGAAAAGCAACTATCTGTTGCTGTTCCCAGTCATTGATACAAATTATATTGTCCAGAGCACCAAAAGACCACAACTGCCAGTGTGCAGGGGAGCTTGGTCAAAGAGTAGCAAGTGCTACAAAGGAACTGTCATTACTCAAACATAAACAGGAAATACACAGGAGATGGAAGCAGGGCCAGGACACTTGAAATTAATATAGAGAGGCTGTCAGAGTCATTAAGAATGAGACAAGGAAGGGCAAGACCCATCTGGAATTAAAACTGGCCAAGGATGTAAAAGACAACAAGAATGGCTTCTTCAAATACATCAAGAATGAAAGGAAAACTAAGGATAATGTGAGCCTGTTACTAAATGGAGGGAGGGACCCTGGTAGACCAGAATACAGAGAAATAAGATACTGTACTTTGTTTCAGCCTTCAGTGACAAGACCAACCCTCAGTATTCTCTGATCCAGGAGATGAGGGTAAAGGAATGTTGTAAGGAAGACTTTCCCTTGGTCAAGAAGGATTAGATTAGAAACCATCTAGGCAAATTTGCCATCCACAAATCCATGGACCCTGACTGAATGCATCCATAAGTGCCCAGAGAGCTGGTGGACACCACTGCAAGGCCAGTCTTGATCATCTTTGAAAGGTCATGTAGATCAGGAGAGGTGCTGAGGACTGGAAGCAAGCAAACATCCCTCTTGTGAGCAAAGCCAACTATTCCATTTGCAATTCATGACTTCTAAGAAGGGACAGGTGTCTTCTCAGCAAATTCACTGAGGACACAAATCTGAGAGGGGTGGCCAATACCCTGGAGTGCTCAGAAGGACCTTGGCAGGTTGGAGAGATGGCAGAGAAGAATCACCTGAAAGTCAACAAAGGCAAATGCAGGGTCCTGAACCCGGGGAAGAACAACCTCAAGCACCTCGGGCTGACCTGCTGAGGGGCAGCTCTGCAGAGAAGGACCTGATGCTCCTGGCAGACAAACTGTCCATGAGCCAGAAGAGTGTCCTGCTGGCCAAGAAATCCAATGGTATCCAGGGGGTCATCAGGAAGAGCACTGTCAGCAGGTCATGGAAGGTGACCCTGCCCTTGTACTCAGCCCCAGAAAGGTCTCCCCAGGAGTGCTGTGTCCAGTTCTGGGCTCCTCAGGACAAGCAAGCAGGTCAAGCAAAAGGCTGCAAAGAGCCCAGAGAGGACTGGAGCAACTGATAGGCAAGGACTGAAGCAACTGGATAGGCTGAAGAAACTGGGCCTGATCAGCCTNGTCCATGAGCCAGAAGAGTGTCCTGCTGGCCAAGAAATCCAATGGTATCCAGGGGGTCATCAGGAAGAGCACTGTCAGCAGGTCATGGAAGGTGACCCTGCCCTTGTACTCAGCCCCAGAAAGGTCTCCCCAGGAGTGCTGTGTCCAGTTCTGGGCTCCTCAGGACAAGCAAGCAGGTCAAGCAAAAGGCTGCAAAGAGCCCAGAGAGGACTGGAGCAACTGATAGGCAAGGACTGAAGCAACTGGATAGGCTGAAGAAACTGGGCCTGATCAGCCTTGAGAGGGGATCTCATCAATGTCTATCAGTATCTGAAGGGAAGTATCAAGACAATAGACCAGGTTCTTCTCAGAGGTGCTGAGTAGTAGGACAAGAGGCAACGGGCAGACACTGATGCACAAGAAGTTCCACTTGAACAAGTGGAAGAACTCTGCTGTGTGGGTGGCTGAGCACTGGAACAGCTTAACTAGAGGTTGTGGAGTCTCGATCACTGGAAATACTCTAGAACCATCTGGACACAATCCTGTGCCATGTGCTCCAGGATCATCCTGCTTGAGCAGGGAGGCTGGACCACATTACTCACTGTAGTACCTTCCAACCTTATCCATTCTGTGATTCTGTGAATGTCTGTACTTGGGGAAAAGTTTTCCTGTAACATTATCAGTGAGCTCTGAGGACTGCAGTGCCTGTGAGTGTGTGAGTTTGGATACAGCTTCAAATTAAGTCCCAGTATTATTCCAAGTTCAGAGGAGATGCGGAAAACACTTTTTTTTGGTGACAGCTGCTTATCTGCAGGCTTTTGTAACAAGGTCCTGTAACTATTTACTCTTGTATGGTATAGAATTCAGCGCAGTTTGGTACAACCAGATCAAGGTTTGTCAGGTCGTTTTTTTGAACTGGCTCATACAATTGTAAACTCTAAGTAGGATTTATGGCACAGAATTGCTTCAGCTGGACCTTCTACCATCCCGTATCAGATCTTGGAGGACTTGTACACCCACACTCTCTTCAGTTTCCCTCCCACACATGTAATCAGTTGGTTAAACTCAAGACTTTATCTCTCTTTACAAAGCTGAAAGTCTCTCTATTCCTATATGGTGAATACAAGGTTTTTAAATGTTTGTGTCACTCCTCGCTACTAGCAAACCTGTCGGAACTGGTTCAGCTGGCAGCTGCTGCTTTTCTCTGAGCTCCCAAATGCGCACACTGCCATCTTCTGAACAGGAGATCAGCTGCCTGTAAAAACAGTTGATAACAAACACTAGCATGGATACTTACTTGTGCAAATCACCTTGTGATGTTTCTATGAAAGAGACAGCAAGTGCCTCAGGTTCCAAACAAGTTTACTAGAACACTTAAATGTAGCAGGTTGTGCAGATGTTCCACAGAAGACAACATTCATTAGTAGCAGAACAAACTGTTCCACTTGTAGAATAAGTGGAAAAAAATAAACCTTTTCAACCCCATATTAAAAGCATACCACTGTGTGAACCAAAACACAACCAGTCTAGACTCTGCAAACACAGTTCCACTATTGGTTTCTCTAAGTTTACTTTCAATAAGCAAAAATAATGAAAGAAAAGGTACTCCGTTTCCAGACACATTTAAAATAGCTTAGAACACATGCATTTACAATACCAAGGCCACAGTTTTTATCTTCTGGCAGACTTTGCCCCATTGAACGAGAACATAATGGGATCTAACACTACTCTTAGCATATACATATATACGCAGCAACTTGTCCAAGTTGGCTGTCAAAAACAAGCTAGAAATTTCTAGCTAGAAATTCTGCACTAACAAACAAATCTGCAAGTTATTAATTTTTGTTAAAACACTTCAAGTGTTACAAAATATTTAGTAAAAAATATATTCTGAATATGCTATATGCTTTTGCTTTCTAGAAGTAAAATGCCATTAAGCTATATTTTTACAATACAGACAAAAGTGCTTCATTATATCTGATTTTGAAAAAAGCTGAGATATTTTTCAGTCTGTGTACCACCCATACTGGAATTTAAGGTTTTCCCACTGAATTACAATGACAGATTTTCCAAAATCAGATCAACAAGTTCTAGCTAATAAAAGCAGCTCAAACTGAAGATCAAGTCTCTGCCCTAGAAATCCAAGGTAGCTTTGCAGTTTGTCTCTAGTCACCCTTCCAAGCTTTGCTTTTGTTTATTGCATTAACAAAATGTACTATGTTTTGTACCTGTTTGGAAGCTTCTCAATGTGCAGCACAGAGGAGTCATGAGCAGTTCTCTGGCAGGCAATCACACGCTTCATTTGAAGATTATATACGTATATGCCTTTCCCAACAGCAGCAAACACACACTGGAAAGAAAATTCAATAGAACAACTTATAGAAACAGATACTGAAGGATCACCTTGCATATAATGGATTTCCAGTGATATTGTGACCTAGCTTGTTTCTGTACTCATGTTACTGCTTTATCCCAAACATATGAAATTAGTAAGTTATAAAGAAATGGATTTTTTTTAAACTAAATGTGAGATATAATCCTATCCTCTAAGCAGTAATTTGATGTCTGTGTTTATATCCTGTACCTCACAGTCTATGGAGAAACTAAGGATATCATAAAATCAACACTCTTCTGTAATTAAATGCTTATGTTCTTACAGTAAAATAATTTCCTGTGTTTTGAAAAACTCATTTTATCAAGAAAGACTGAAAATACAGGAAACTGTTCAGTATTTTTGACTTTTTTTGAAATTTAACTGAAAATAGAGATGGATAAAGAGGTCTCAGTCAAGCATTTGGGCTCAACTAAATACAAAAAAGGATCTCTCTCATAGTAAAGTATTACACAATACTGCAGTTTGCATTCAATGCTCTTCTTTGTAAGATTGGAGGCATTCCATCTCATAACCATCATGACCCTAAGACACCAGAAACATTTTACAGATCTTTGGACCTGGACTGCTTCATAACTTGCCATGAACTTAAAGAGGACTTAAATTTAATGTATGTACACATTATTAATATTCAGTACCACAAAAGTGAAAAATGTTTCCTTTCAGTACATATTTGCAGTTTTGAACATGCCTTGTTTAGATGATGATGTGCTGGAACATTTCCCTGGACAGCCTGCTTCCATTTACACAACCTAAACATTAACATCTCATATACAATTCACACTATATGCCTGTCAACATTTTGTACAACTTGTATCCTAGAGTCTTTGACTGAAATTTCCTATATATATATTCAACAATGTTTTGACAGTGTTCAAAACTCTTTGTGCAGGCTTTATACTTTTTTTTTCTTTATGTGTATCTGTTGTGGTAGCACTGAAACTAAACAGATTTCTGATAGAACCATTACCAAATCAAGACAACAAAACAAACTGCTGAGCCCATCATTCTACTTTCACATAAGGTACAAATTCAATGGCTTTCCACATTAACTCTTCTACCTTGAGCCATATAGTCTTACAGCTTTGCAAAAGATGCTCTTCATGGAGCACTCTTTTTTTTTCACAAGCCCTGGCAAAATCCTGGTCATGTCAAAATCCAAGAAAATAAAACATATGAAGCATAAATTGTACACCTATATTAATAGGCAAGCTAAACACACACATACCAGGACAGGGGTTGCACTACTTAGCATTGTTTCCTAATTTTGAAAACCTTTACTATCCTGTTTCTGAATTATGTTTTGCCTATAAGCTCAGTGTCAAACTAGGCAAGCGTATTTTCTCCAACTACCTAACTACCAAAACAGAGAAAACATACATTTTACACAATTTTTTTTTAACATGAAGAACTGTGTTCTGCTTTCAGGTAGCAGGTACACAAAATAACTTTATACAAATACATTTCTGCATCACCTTTTAAGTAGAAGCTTTATGATACAAACAGCACTACCTTAAAAGCACCTTCTATTTTGGTATGTAACACTAGAACTACCTTTTCTTCCCATCATTCACTCCCACAATGGAAAAAAAAAAAAAAAATCACAGCAATTTATTTAGCTGAGTTCCATGAATGGAAGAAAGCCTTCAGCACCCCCAGATTCCACATTGAATGCTTTGCCAACTTCTGACCTTCTCCAAATTCTTTTCTACTTCCTTAAAACACATCATATTTAGCTTTCAAGCACAGAATGAAAGTGTTTTGAAGCCAAATTACGGAACTTATCCTAAACAAAATTCATTTTTGGCTCATTGTAGAAATAAGCACTGACAACAAAACCACTGGAAATCCCACTTTTAAAGACAATCACATCTTTTTTAGTCCCCCACATCCCACAGTATTTTTTTCTGAAGGGTTTTAGGAATGTTCTATTCAGAAAGAGGCAAATACATTAGGCAATTATTTGGTCCTTACCCTATATTCAGGCTTTTCCACAGCTTTTATATCTCTTCCTTAATCATTCCCAATAACTGACCTATTACGTGCCCCAGATAAAATCCTGCTGTACCTCAGCAACAGATCTTTTATTTTGCCACTAACAATTGGTAACATTTCACAAAATTAAATATCAACCTGAGTATTTTAAGCATTTGACCAAGAACTTATCTCTAAAGCATGACTATAGTAGATAGGATCTTGGAAACATATTTGTATATACAATTCTGTATAGTCCACCTTAACAAAAAGAGCAATACTGATTTACTATTAAGCACAGACATATGCCTGCTCTTAAATAGTACCCTGTAGTATTCTCATAGTAACCTCAGCTATAACTGCTGAAACAGGTGCATTATTGGGAAAACTGTACTTCCAGAAGCTGGAATATGAAAGGTACATGCCATCAAAACACACATACACGTATTTATTTTTCTCTAGTGGTAATGTAAACAAGTAATAAATCTTTGTTGGTCAAAAAGAAATTCTCTTGGGACAGTCCATCATGTTAGTTTCCACACCATCAACAGATTAAACGCTCCATATAGGTCAACAGTTAATATTTTACATAAAAACTGTTGACCATATAAAGTAGCTGTGCACACTTAAAAGAAGCCTCTTTTTAAGGAAACTGAAAATAGAAACCACTCGGTCTTCTGTGGTAAAATCATACTAGCTTACTTAAAGTAATTTACTCTGAAACTTTTTACCTCCTCATCAGATGTTAAGTGTTGAACTGAAGTTTCATGTGGGCTTTGGGATAACTTTATTTCTGGCTGGACATCTGGATGGACAGAGGAGTCCCAGAAGTTGCACTCAGATGCCTGCTTTGTCCAGTCAAGTGCATCCCAAACTATTAACTCACCTACATGAGAACCTGTCACAAAAGTCAAATCTGAAGGGGGAAAAAAACACACATAGAAATCACATGATATTAAAAAAAATTAATTTCACAGAAAGTTACAAGCCTAGAAAGGGAATACAGTCCACTTATGTGTAAAGCTATGTAGAATGTGCGGTACATAACTGATTAGACAAAAACCTCTCTCTTTGAGTAAACACTCATGTAATTACTGAGCATAGCTCAGACGAGCTCTCCTGTAAAATCAGAGCCAGGAAGAACAGCCAAAGTTCACAGTACAGAGTTGCAAAGGCAAGCAACACTACCAGAAGTGTGTACAAATATTTGAACTTTATTTCTACATACAAAACCCTTCCATTCCTTGGAGAAGCAGGTTACAGACATTCCCCAGACACAATATAAAAGTATAAAGTATGTCTTTGCCATAAACAGAAATACTGATCACAAATTAAATGAGAGTTAATGACATTATCGAAGCAGTTGCTTATGAATTTGTGGAAAGGAACTCCTACAACAGTATTTAAAGCAGGTAGCATCTTGTCTTTTTAAGCCAACCACTGCTTGCCTTTCATAATCGAAAAGGAGAAACAGTTAAGCTCAGAAACACGTACCGCAGAATCCAAGTTTTCTTTTTTCCACCCTCTTGTTACCTCTGTACCACAGCTCCTTTGTGCCAACTGGGCAAACATAGATACACCCAAAGATAAATACACACTCTATCCTACCAGACCTTCTCCAGGTCTGTGGGGGTGATCCACAAAAAAAAAAAAAGACAGAGAAGAAAAGAATAGAAGGGGCTGGTACTTGATGTAGAGTAGACAGAATTTCAGGTATTAGTTCAGCATTACCCTAAAAAGCAGTGTAGATTATATCAGCTCCCAGACCCTCTCTATAATGGATGTATATGCAGGCTCACATCTGCACACTCAGAACTTCCAGTTACTTTAGGACTGCAACTGCAAGGGATGTGGCATTGCATATCCCATTTTAAGAACACAAAGGAACAAGACAAAGAAAGCAGCATTTTCAACTTTCCAATAGAAAGTCGAAGAGTTCCATTTCCATCAATGACATCGACTCTTCCACATTACAAGTTGCCTGGTTTCATTTCATTGTTAATCCATAAACAAAGGAATTATATTTTGTCATATCACTATCTTTGCAGCTACACAAGAAGTTTCACTCCACTTAAAACTTTGGTTCAAGTAAAAACTCCACAGGTGAAATATCCCGTTGGTAACTAATAAAACAAGTAACATTATAAAATGACTCTTACCATTGACACTGACTAATGATGAAATGTTATCCTGATGGTCAATAAGGCGCTTTATTTCAAGGATATTCCAACCTTCAGACCCATTGTTGGAAGCGCTCAACCTAAAAATTACTTCCAAGATAGAAAAATTGTCTAAGATGGAGCTATGCTTAAATAAAACAACATTTTCAGAGACACAAATTAAACATTTGAGACCACTTATGATCTCTCCCATAACATCTAAAAACAGGAAGCAGTTATTTCAGTGTTACCACTAAGGCCTCTTAACCACAGCAAATGTAGGATAAAACACTTCAGCCTAGTAACCCTGAAATTCAGAGAATTGGTCAACACCAGAAGTTAAAAGTATCAGACACCTTTATAGATAAGTTACTAAAAGTGAAACATGTTTCCTGAGGACTCATCTATCTGAAACATTAATACTCAAAAACAATGCAATATCCTCTAGTAAGGCAATCATTATTGCCAGAAATTAAGACTTTATTTTAACCAGTCTTGGAACTTCTTTTCTATCTGAAGGGTAGTATAAAAGCTACTCATTACAGCTTCAGACAGCAAGCGATCCTCAATACCTCATACTTTGGATCCTAAGACAAGGAGGGTCTAGAGAATCTGAGTATCTGAGCTCAGGTAATTAGTTCCAGACCATCTGCAGAAGAACAAATGTCAGTTGCCACAATCAGATCTGGACAGGTGGCACTAACACTGGGGGAGCTGACAGAGGAGCTCACCTGTTGTAGTGTGATGTCATGATTTGTCTCAAATACCACAGGCCCCTCCCAGATGATTCCCTACCAGGCTTGTCAATCATTCCTCCTTTCCACATCCTGACCCCTGATGAGTGCTGCCTGTCAACCCTGGCATTCCAGAAGAGTGTCGAGTGGTTGGCAGAATTCAAAAGATGCTTCCCACCCCTGGAAAGACATTGGGCCATCCAAGTGTCCTCTGTCCCTTAGGACCTTCCCCCCATACCTGGTTGGTGTCACCTGTGTTCCTTCCCTCCCCCTCTCCCCTGGTTCAAAGGGCTCGCCTGCCATGTGGTTGGGAGTTCTGGTAGAGCTGTTACTGGATTCACAGGCCTTTGGGCCAGGAATAAAACTCTGAATCAAAACCCTCCATCAGAACTGACTCCTTTCCTTCACCATCGCCTTAAAGCCCCTCTGCCAAAGGTAAACCTGAGCTCCTGCATGCCTGGACTTGTCTCCAAGCACCCAATTGCAACATACAGCCAGCCTGAGGTACCACTGGGGTGAAAACACCACAGTGCTGCCAGACAGGCAAACAGCAAGGGCCAGCCAGCTCAGGCACAACCTCCTGGTAATACTGGATTTAACTCCAATACTCACCAAGACAATCTCTGTCATCTGCCATCAGTTCTTGCAAACTAGGGAGACCCCAGTCAAACAGAGGTTGGCCAATGTGATGCTCACCTACATGACTGGTTGTAGAAAGGACTGAGGGATCTACAGGCCTGTCTGCCTAATTTCAGCGCCAGGTAGTGATGGACCAAATTATCTTGAGTGTGATCACACAGTGCATACAGGACAACCAGGGAATCAGGCCCAGACAGTGTTGGTTTAAAAAGGACAGGTTCCACTTGACCAACAAGAGTGGGTGCCAAGGTGGCGAAGGTGGCCAGCGGCATCCTGGCCTGTACCAGTAAGAGTGTGGCCAGCAGGACCAGGGCAGTGATTGTCTGCCTGTACTCCACTGGTGAGGGCACAACAGATGCTTGAGGCCGCACCTCAAGTTCTGAGTTCAGTTCTGTACCCCTCATGACAAGAAAGATATTAGGTGCTGGAGTGTATCCAGAGAAAACCAAGAGAATTGGTGAAGGGTCTGGAGCACACGTCTTATGAGAAGAGAGCTTGGGTTGTTCAGCATGGAGTAAAGGGAAACTTTATCACTTGCTACAACTGCCTGAGAGGACGTTGTGGCAAAGTGGGCACTGGCCTCTTCTCAGACACCACAAGTCACACAAGAAAAGGCAGTGGCCTCAAGCTGTTCANAGGTGCTGGAGTGTATCCAGAGAAAACCAAGAGAATTGGTGAAGGGTCTGGAGCACACGTCTTATGAGAAGAGAGCTTGGGTTGTTCAGCATGGAGTAAAGGGAAACTTTATCACTTGCTACAACTGCCTGAGAGGACGTTGTGGCAAAGTGGGCACTGGCCTCTTCTCAGACACCACAAGTCACACAAGAAAAGGCAGTGGCCTCAAGCTGTTCAAGGGGAGGTTCAGGCTGGACATCAGGAAGAATTTCTTCACTGAAAGGGCAGTAAGGTATTGGAATGGGTTGCCCAGGGATGTGGAGGAGTCAGCATCCCTGAAGATGTTCAAGAAATGACTGGACATGGTACTTAGTTCTATGGTCTAGTTGGCACAGCAGTGATTGGTCAAAGCTCAGAATTTCTTCACTGAAAGGGCAGTAAGGTATTGGAATGGGTTGCCCAGGGATGTGGAGGAGTCAGCATCCCTGAAGATGTTCAAGAAATGACTGGACATGGTACTTAGTTCTATGGTCTAGTTGGCACAGCAGTGATTGGTCAAAGCTCAGACTCAATGATCTTGGAGGTCTTTTCCAATCTTAGTGATTCTATGAATCTAATTATAGAAAAGTTTTATTTTGCATGTCATGAATACTTCTAAAAAATTACTGAGTAAGACTAGTATTGTCTCCTCTTTGTCAACAGTAAAAGAAAAAGCGTTGCTGACCACACCTGATTACCATTGACTTTTTGTATACAATTCCAGCAGCCTGCTCTTCACACACATCTCTGAGAAGCAGCTGGTATGGAGGAGAATGAACACTGGAAAACACAAGATACTCACTTAGCTCTTTGCCAGCTGCTGCTGCAACACAATTTTTGGGCAATTCAACCAAACCACTGATGCCTTTGAAAAACAAAAAAGGAGGGGGATAAGGGAGAAAATTATATTAATTGATTACAAGAAAACACAACAAACTGCTAATTTGTTATTGATATTAAGTTCTTAACCATCTTCTTTCCACTAATCAAAATAGAAGGGTATCGCTTGAAGAGAAAGTCAAATGGCATCAGAAATGAACATATTATTTCAAACAGACGTAAGGTCAGGAGTTTTGGTCCTGAATCAAGCAGAATTCTGAACATCAAATTTGTGGTGAAGCTGAAAGTAAATTATCTTTTTATTTTAATTACGATTAAGATATTTATGTCCTAATATTGGACAGTATTAAAAATACCATGACAATTATTGCTAAATGAATCTAAATATAGGCAGTACCATGACTCTAAATATAGGCAGTAACAAAATTATTAGACACTGATACTACCTCAAGTATGCACAATCCTAAAATAATGCACAGAGCAAGATGGAGAAGAATAAAGCATATGATAAAATACACAGCTTGCTGTTCATCTGTCTTCATCCTGCACAGAATTTCCCCACCTGGTGCCAAAGCACCAAAGGAATAAGGAATAAGCAATCTCTTTCTTCACAAAGGAAGTCAGAGATTAGGACAGAAGAGAGAGCCCATGCCATATTCCATTGACTCCTTGTACCAAAGTTTCAATAGCACTTCATACTAAGCACTACAGTCCCAGTGGTATTTAGCGTGATATTTCATACTGAACCAAAAGAAGTATTAATATCCTCAAGGATTCAGAAGGCTTTGCCTACCACTACTCTATTCTATGACAAAAATAAGGCAAATGCTGGTTCCACCTTTGAATGTGATTCGTATCTTTATAAGCATCTTGGTAAAGTACAGCAATAACATGCAACAATTTTCTTCACGTGGACAGATAATACAGAAGTTTATTAATATAAAAACATGATTGACATTGATTTCTGATTAAGTTTATTATATTCCTATCAAAACATGCATTTTCTACACTGATTCTTAACTATAAAAAGTAATCTTTACTGCTCTACTATACATCTTCACTTAGAAATATAATAAAACTCTCACTCAATCACACAAAAAGCCAGTCAAAGGATCTGGTACATGTTACAGCAAACACATAAATCAGCATCTGAGCCCTGCAGTCTAAGATAATGTACAGTTACTGAGATCTGAGATATTCTAAAATTCACACAGCGAAGAACATTAACACAGAACATTCTTAGTTCGGAAACTATTAAATCTGACATTTAAAAAAATAAAGAGAGGCTTTAATACATAATGTTATCATTAGAATTAAAATGAATTTGCCAAGTTAGTTTTGCATCATTATACAGATCCATTTTACTTGCACTTTAACAGCTATAATGAGTCATTTCCATTTTTACCTGCATCGGTAAGATGACTGGTCTTACACAAGAGATCTAATTTTCGGTTCCAAACACATAGATCACTCCCTCCAGACAACCATACATTCAGTCTTTGAAGAACTGTCAAACACTGCAGAACAAAAATCAGATATATGTCTCCTGCAAAAGTTCTTCAGGGAATTTCTCAGTGAAATGATCATGAGTTTTAGTTAGATAAATCTGTAAGTACTAAGAAATACAGTATCAAGGTCTCTGAGAAAACATATTTAATTACACACTAATATGTTAGATTTTTCATCAACAGAGCAAAAACTCTAAATGTTGTAGGTCGCCTTTTCCAACACAGTAATAAAACCAAGTCACAGCATTACCTTTGTTCTACATGGCCTCAAAAAGAAAATTATGGTGTAAGTGTTTCAAAAATAAATCAAGAATTGTGCCCACTTCTCAGTCACTCGTTATGTACCTATTCTTAAATACAGCAATGCCATTCATTCTAACACACCTGCCCACACGGCCCATGAGCCAGACATAATAGCTTAATATATAAAAAGAAACAACAAACATTCATAGAGTTTCCTCAGTACCTTTACAGTAGAATGGAAACATGACACTTTCTGAACTTGTCTGCCACTAGTGCAGTCCCAAACCTGTCTTTATTCATTAAGGAAATGGAAAGGTTTCTATGTATCATAAATGTAAAAGCTGTGTGGGTAGCTAAACAACCGATTAGGAAAGAGGTATGCAGAGACTCAGTCTCCTAAACCCTGACAGTCTTTTTAATATTTGGCCTAAATGGTATATTCATAAAGATATGTTATGGATTCATTTTTGTGGCAAGGATTATATCTACATGTGAACAATAACTAGTGAGACCCTTGTGTAATGTAATTACACCTAGGGGGTATTAGTAGCTATTGAGTTTTGAGATGGGCTGCAGCTAGTCAGTGTTATCTTTGAAATTAAAAAGCCCACAGAATTTTAAATTTTCTCCAGATCAAAGGATACAATAACTGTTCTGTCAGCTGATGCTGTTATAATCAAATCAGTTTTTTCTTCAGTAACATCTGACGAAGAAAATGGTGCTATAGCTGTAATTTTGTGTGTGTGCCCATGAAGTTCAGAAAGTTTTTCTCCAGTCTAAAAAACAAAAAAAGGAAAACTAAGGTTAAAATAGGAAAATGCTTACTGTAGCACAAAATATAGGCATTAAGTGACCTTTTAAAGCAAGAATTTCTATAAGTCTAAAGTCTCCCTTCCTAAAGTAATTTAAGGATATGCTACTTACTACCTACAGTGCTGTTCAAGACCTTAAATTAAATAGCATATTATGAGTAAGTTTAAAGAAGTAGCACATAATGCAAATTACTCTCCGAATAAAAAACCTCTAAAAGCCCTTAAAAACAAAATTCTGTATTAAACACATTTAATTTTAAAGCAAATATTGCCTATTTATCCTTCTTAATAAATACTACAACAATTCAGATTGTTGACAAACCCATACCTGATTTTTTTTTTTTTAAATAATTTTAACTATTGGAAAACCCTGACCTGTATTTATGGCCAACCTCCTGCCAGATTTATTTAGTATGCACATTATCTAAAGAGTCAAATTAATGCTTTAGACAACTACAGCTACTTCTACTAACATTTTAGTTAAATGGCAAAACCCTAGAAACAAATATGCAGAAGGAAATTAGCATTTTAAACATGCAGCTAAAATATAGGATAATTTTAACTGCAAACTTCTTGACAGATATGGATTAATGTTTTAAAATAAAAGTACAAAGATTTGCTTTAACAAACACAACAGAAGTCCTACAGAAGTAGAAAATGGAACTCAGTTCATAAAGCTGGATATCAAAATGAGTTTTATGTTCACAAACTGCTTAGAACACCAGGCATATATATTTACACATATGGGTTTTAATATGCAAATCTCTTTACTTTTCCAAATTATAAAATTATAAAATGCCTTCAAAACCAGCAAAGCACTAACGGAAACTGCTCAAAAGAAAAGCTTCACATCTCTCTTTCTCAATTTTAAAATTACACCATCATAAATGTCACATAAATTTTCCAGAAGATTTTAAAGAAAATTTGAAGTCTGTGGTTTTTTCTTCCTCAGTTGAAAGTCTGATACACTGTAGACCACACTCCCCTTCAAATTTCTTATTAAACAATGTAACACATATACTAGACTTCCTTAACCTAGGTCTAAAGCTCATCGGCTCTCTACAGTTTTGTCAGTGACATGGAGAAACAGAGTAGAAGAGCAAAACAGCAGGTGTCACAGAGCACTATTTGTATGATAAAACTAATGTTTTAGAAAGGTTTTCAAAAGTTTTAAGAAGATTTTTATCACAGCAAGAAATTAAGGGCCTGTCCCTGCATGGCATGAAATATTTAATTTCTACTGACTTTGGTATCTTTCCAATAAAATTTTGTGATAGCTCTCCATTAATCAGTCATACTAAAGAGGTATTACTAATAAAGTGATTGAAATGTATTTAAATTTTAAGTGCATATAAAAATCCTGGCAGGTTTTTGCTATGTATTTGGTAGGTTCTTACTGCGTATTTGTTAAATTACTAGTAAGCATTTCAACATTTACAGCAAACACAGAACATACTTTCAAAGAGTAATTAAAGCCACAACTTCATACACACTTTTGTTTTTAACAGCATGATTTCTCTAAAATCATGTCATGTCATCACTAAACATTCAAATTTCAAAACTTACCCTTCCCCTGGGTACACCCAACTTCTACTTTCCTAACTTTCCTTTGTAATTTAACAGACTTCTTCCACTTTCACACTTACAAACAGTACCTCTGCAGCGATTTTTATTTATTCTGCTTTTTTACTCGTAAACATTTTTACCCCCTCTGTACAATTTCAACCCTCTCCAGATCACACAAACCACCCCTAAAAAAGACAGCTAACCTGAGCATTCCAGAGAAATATGATTCCATCATCTCCTGCAGATGCAAACCTGGAAAAAAAACCAAACCAAACAAAAACACATAACAAACTGAAAACTTCCTAATAGCGTAATGAAATAGAAAAGCAGTAAATACTTAAAGAAAAAAAGAAACACAAGATATATCAGATTCTGTCTTTAAAGAATAAGCATGTATATGTAAATCCTAATTACAGTTCCTAAACTGAAATAGTATATTTAAGTAGGTGATTATCAACGTATACTTAATAGAAGAACAAGACTTAAGAATTCCAATAGTTTTATAAAAATAATGTCCTCATGGGTCACTTCAGTCTTTCCCAGTCATGATCACCATCATCTATAATCTTGTCAGTTTCCTGAAGGAGCAAGGAATGGTCAAATGATCAACAAAAAAAATCTATTCCTAAAATGTGTTATGAACTCTGTTTAATTTAATGTGTCAAATACTAGAGTATTACTTGACATTTTATCTCAGTCCAGTTTTTGGAAGATTCTTGCTGAGGATTAGCTTTCTTTAGTGATCTCCCAGTCAATATGAGCCTTACTTCATGTTCAAAAAGTACAAGAGCAAAAAAAGAAAAAAAAAAAAAAACAGCTTTCTGCTACATTCATAGAGGATTTATTTAGTATCTTCAAAAACCAATCTGAGAAAATTTTCCACTCACTGGTTTTAGCTGAGCCACTGAGAAAACAAGAAAATCCTTCTGTAAAATTCTCACTAAGATGATATTATCCAAAGACCTGAAGCGTGAAACTTGGCTTACAATACTTGACAAAAAGCACACAATGTAATAGCTGCAGAAACTAAATAAAAACATTTCACAAGCTGAGTAACAATACTAATCTTACTGAAAAGAATCAAGTGAAAAATATTATCATGTGTTTAACAATATAGAAAATACCATATTCTTGATAAATAAAAATTTAGAATTACTGTCCAGTAACAACTGAAACAATTCTATTAAACTCTTCAAACTCTCAGAAAACTAACCAGCTGCACAATTTACTCGTTATCCATATGCTATTTTGTAACCTATCTGAAACGTCACCACTAAGGCTTTAGTTTTACAATGGTTATCATAATTTTAGCTTTAGAAATTAAATGCCACCAAAAAACAAAGCCCAAAATCAAAATACTTCTTTGGATAAGACAGCACGTACAAGCTAAGAATACTCTGGTGTTTCTACAAAGATAAATTACACATATTGAGTATATATTTGAGAAAAACATACTTTGATAAACAGTTATTTTAATAACTTGTCTGGGGAAAAAAAGGACTGAAGAAACCACATAAGATTGTTCTATTTTTATATTAATCTTCTGGTAGACTACTACATAGAAAAATAAATGTCATGATAACACACGTAACTTCCTGNTAGATAGATAGATAGATAGATAGATATGTATGTATATATATAATATTAGAAAATAAGATTTTGTGGATATTTCTGAACTGGAAGAGACCACTTGCATGGTCTCCTCCAATCAATGTGCATGGAGAGGGAGAGAAGCTTCCTTCACAAAACACCTGCTGTACACTGCAAGGATATAAAACAAACCCTTGCTCATGTTAGCTTCATGCAGTGTATTGATGAATATATTAGAAGTTCCCTTCTGTTTCTAATCCATGAAAGATATAAATTACTACAGCTCCTTAACAGAGTTACTCTTGCCTATTACTTACATTCTTGGTCACTGAAAGTTTTTTTATTAAATTCTTCACATCAGTGAAGAGTCACTACATTTTATGACTGAATAAAGACTTTACAACCTTACTTTTAAGGCAGAAAATTATTACTTCTCTTGTAGAATTATGTTAAATTAAAGAATATGCAAGGCTAATTTAAAGAAAACTAGAATAGAAACTAGGTTGTAATGTACAACTGTCATAATTCATTCTCTCAATCACACTTCCTAAGTGACAAAGATAAACACAATTACTTCATCTTCTTAACCAGTTTTCCAGTTTTTAGATAATTCTGTCCTCAGGAGATAGATAACTCAGTCTTCAGAAGTTACAGATAGAGATTGTCAGGAAATATACAGAAAGGTGCATATAGCTGAAACATGAAGGAGACAAACAAAGGAACCAACCATCAGGTTTCAAAGAAGTATAGAAAGTTGAACCAGATCAAACTGAAAGAGACATGTAAAGCAGAGGTTAGGCATGTGGTGACTTTTGCTAAGTAGTCATTGTGAATAGAGTAGCTAAAACTTTTAAAACGTGAAAAGTTTAAAAAATCACAGTAACCAAAGCCCAAGTGAATTTAGCACTACAGCATCAAAAGAAAGTGGAACAAAAGATCAGAAAGAAAGGAAAAGCAGCACTCGTTTAAGATGTCATGTCCAATTGCCACAGCACATCTGTGGGAGTCTATTACAGACTTCCATAGAAAAAGAAGGTAAAACAGCTATCCTCAATTTAGAAACATAGAACACATGCATCCCATCAGAACAGCAGCAGACAGTACTGCATACTGTCCTGTGAGAATCTTCATGTACAGAAGACAACACTCAGACCAGGAACAGACTGAAAAAGAACAGCTGAATTAGCTAGAGGCAATTCTTACAAACAAATGAATCTGTATGGAGAAACACGACATTATCACCATTATTGTCTCATTAAAGTCTGACTTAGAAGAGAAGCTAAAAGATACAGTGATTCAGTAAGAAAAGAGAGTATTCATCCCCTGCCTTAACACCAGCTTTTCCTGCCCACACTCCCCAAAAGCAAAAAGACAGGATTAAAATGTCACTACATTGTTACAAATATATTACCAAGGACATTGCAAAACAACTTGAAATGGCGTTTCATACCTGTAATCATCTATTTGCACTAGAAATCGTACTATATCCTGATGGCCTTTCAACACAAGGAGCTCCGTGTAAGGATTCTGTATTTGTTCTTCACCAATTGTCTGTACAGAGGATTTCTAAAATTCACAAAAACGGAAGTAAATTTATTTTATACTAACATAATTATTTTCATCACGTCTTTGTAATGTCTACCAATCTACATATAGACTTGTGTGAAGTTTCTAAAATACCATTTTGCCTTAATGAAAACCATTATAAAATATAATTTCCAGTTATTTCACGTAAATAATAGCCTTCTATAGCATGTATTTTAAATTATGATATAGCATTTTCTGTTCAACAAAAACATTTTGCACCAATTTAACCACTGATACAGTGAGATGAAAAACCCAGCTCTCAGTTATAAGCTGTCATGTGAAGCCAGCTTCATGACTCAATTCACCATACATTCAGTTTTTCATTAAATTACACCTCTTACGAGATGGCTGTGAACCTCTTATATCTTTCATCTACTGTTCAATTTTAAAATCCTATATAAAGACAACATATTTAAAACAAATAAGAACAAATGCTGTTCTGTTCCATCATATATAAATCACCCACTAGTACTCTATTCACAAAATACCAAAGCAAACCGCTTAAAAAAACATAGAGAATGATTAATCATTTTATAGAACAGCATCTGCAATTACCCCTGACTAGACAATTAAAAGAACAATCAATCACTTGGAGCAAGCTGATCACTAGGCAGGATCAATAAAATACTGCATAGAACTGCATATTCAAGGTAGAATAGTTCTGCCAATCTCAATCATCATTTTATTTCAAGACAGTTTTTTTGTAATTAAGGTCTTAAACATCCTGGAACAACTTGTCAGATATTATTTTTTTAAAATACCATCTAAATAGCTCAGTAGTTACTCAGTGACAGCACTCTCCCCTCTAGATTTAATTTACAAAACAGTCAACACCACACTATTCCCAAGTATAGTGGGAAGACTGTCCTTTCTTTGAGAACTTCAACAGAATGTACATTGTAAAAAAAGCAAGTGCAGAACACTGCACAATATCCATCACACACGACAGTTAACAGCACATGACAGACAACGTATTATCCTCAGAAATTTGAATTTCTTGCAGGATTAATAACTTATTTTCTATTACTTTCATAATGGTATTATGATAATATTCTTCGGAAACTAAGAATGGCATCATTGATAAATACGCATGGAAAGAAATCTGTGGTTATTTTAAAAATTAAGAGCTCTTAATTTTTAAATGAAGCTCTTGTGATTTTATCTTGGTTTTGTGCTATCTCATTCATTTCATGAAGCAACTGTTCCCCATTTTATGCAATCACATGAGAATAGCAGCTCCCCTTTAAAATAATGCAAGAAGAATCTGCATGGCTACAAGTTAAAAAATTAGGAGTTCACCCATTAAAAGCTAATCAAAACATTCCTTCAAAAAAAAGAGAGTTCTAGAAATCCTAAGGAAATCTCAGTATATCAGCAATACTGCAGTCAGAAAACATACACTCAGAAAACAATTTTAACATCATTCTGAAAAACTCAGAATTTGTATCATTAACAGCCCAATTCTACAGTCTGATGTCGCTTCCTATTCAATACCAGATAGAGCTATTTCTTTTGAACATGTCTAATCTTAATTCTAACAATGCCTGTGAATACTGAAAGGTACAGTGCTGATAAGGTACTTATAGATTATGGAACAAAATAACATCATTTTCCCCAGAAATGTCATAAAACAAGTCACGTTCTCTTCAGGTCTTCATTAATATTTACCAAAGTGTTGGGTTACATAAGCACTCTTTCTCTGAAGAAATCTACATTTTATACAAACTACTAACTGGACTCCCCTGTAGCAACACCAAGTTTTTGGAGGTAAAAGCTGGATACTGACATTAATGGAATTTATTCCCAACACGCATATTTTTATGCATGACGTGTAATCAACTCTACAGTAATGAGTAAAAAAACAAAACCAGAATGTTCATCTCAACCTGAAAACGTCCTATAAACCTCCATGATGTGAAGCATTTAAAAAGTGGGATTTTGAAAAGCAATTCAAGAAAAATATGGATATGAGAGTACATAGGAATACTAATCTATGGATCGTGGAGCATGACAGATTAGCTCCTATGGACCATGATGCTCCTGCACTACCAGAGCCACCCTGCCTAAGAAGGACACCCTGGCTGGCATCAACTGAAGAGATTCAGGAGCTTAAGTCTAAATCATTCCCAATTCCACAGTTCAAAAA
>VZTB01002657.1:35849-46517 GCA_013397245.1 Thryothorus ludovicianus | reverse complement strand
GTAAGGAGAAATTTCCATTTCACAAACTTAGAACAGCTTTGCCAGAGGTTTCTCTACTAACCAGTGCTCTAACACATCTCTCTGAAGTCACAGCACAGGAAACAAACACCCTAAGTCCACAGCCCACACACTGCTGTGGGCTTTCTTACCTACTGAAGAACTAATGGTGGTGAAGATTATTAGATGAAACGATATTTCATGATGCAGGGGGGAAAAACATCTAGGGACTAACCCTCAGCAATACTTATTCTTCAGATTTTCCGCTGAGAAGCAAAATTATTACTATCATTCCACAACTCTGTGAGAACAAAATAATGAGGAAAAAGTCCTGTGGACTGGATTTAACCAAAGAATGAATGGCAGAATGAAAGAAGCAGGCCAAACCTTGATTCATGTTCATGCTTTATTAAATCACAGTATATAAACCAAAGCCAGACTCTAAACTTTGGAAAGGGACACATAACAATGCAGTTTTCTAGAGCATCTTAGAAAACTAAGCATCAAATTTCCTATCTCCATCTGAAAACAATGCACACAAACCTGCAATCCAACTGGCATTTTGACTGATGACAAAAGTCAGAGGTATTCCCACACATTGTCATTCTGACCTGGTGCAGATCCAAATTAAGTTCTGACCTTTGAAGTCAACCATGTTATTGGCATAACTTGTTCATGTACAGCAGCTGAAAAATAATTATTTCCTCATACTCACCTAGATTACAAAAGCATTAAGTGTATGGAGCACAACAATACTTTTAATTAACTCTTGTTTTGTCCACAGTGAAAACTTCAGCAGACTCTTCGAGACATGAAAATTCCAAAAAATGTTTCCCTCTAATTCAGTAATTTTAATCTGAGTAGCAGCCAGGATGTGTACAATGTACAGTGCGCTCCGTAACAAAGCATATTTCATGGATGAGGAACTAAGAAGAAATGCTGGAAAGCCACTACAAACTACTGTGACACATAAATAACAACTTACTGCCTGTAACTCGCATTATCGACCTCAGACTCCTGAAGGAAGGACTTGCAAGAACTGCATGTAAGCTACACACCATAACTCTCACTGAGCAGGAGCTTAGCTCGGTCGTTCTGCTGTTCACAAAATCAATTAGGTTGGGAAAGACGTCTGAGATCGAGCCCAACCTATGACAAACACCACCTTGTCAACTAGACCACGGCACTGAGTGCCATGTCCAGTCCTTAAAAAATCTCGAAGGATGGTGATTCCACTACCTACCTGAGCACTCCGTTCCAATATCTAATCACTTTTTATGTGAAAAAATTATTTCTAATGCTCAGCTTGAATCTCCCCTGGTGCAGCTTGAGACTGTGTCCTTGTCCTGCCACTGGTTGCCTGGGAGAAGACACCAACCCCAGGACTACACCCTCCTCTTGGGTAGTTGGAGAGATTAACAAAATCTCCCCTCGGCCTCCCTCTCCTCAAGATAAAACCACCTCATCTCCCTCAACCGTGTGGTTTTATCTTGGAGAAAAGGAGACTACTCCACACAGGAGTTGTGGTCCAAACCCTACACCACCTCCGTTGCTCGTCTATCGACATCCTCCAGCATCTCAATGTTCTCCGTGAACTGAAGTGTCCAGACCTGGACGTAATCCTTGAGGTTCGCCTCTGTGCTTTCCCGTCTCCCCCGTTTCTCTTCGAGGACGCCCGAAACCCGTTCTATCAGTCCGACTGGTTCGCAGGCCGAGACCCGGCCCGGAGCACGGCCCATTCCGGGGCTCAGACCCACACAGCGAGAAAGGCCGTGGCTCAGTGCATGTCGACCTCATGGCACCACCCGTCCCAAGTCTAAGGCTCCGCAGAGAGCCGCCTCACCTCCGCCAAGCCCTGCGGCTCCCGGCCGCCGCCGATCAGCCAGCGCAGCATGGGGAGCGGGCCCGGCACCGCGTCCCTGTCCTGCTGCGGCACCGCGGCGCTGAGGGACAGGCTGCTCAATCGAGCTCCGCGAGCACATCCTCCCGCCGGCGGGCGGGGCCGGGCGCGGCCGGAGCAGTCGATCGCCGAGCGCCGTGAGGGCCGTGGCGGTTTCGTGCGCCGGGCAAGTGCTTTTACTGGCCTTTTACCTCGCTGTCTTCCGACGTCAAAGATTTGCTATTATCTTTCACCGTATTACCATATTGCATATTACCACATTGCAATTATGCTATTGCTATTTTGTTGTGACGGTCTTTAACTGTTTCTTGAAGTAGAATGAGCACCAAAATGTTTTCTAAGTAACAGATTTCCCTTGGCTATGGCTGTTTCCATCCTCCTTCGCTGAAGTCTTTGATATCCCTGTCAGGATGAAGCAACAAATGTGGGTAAAATCACCTGATTCTCTGTCGTGCTCCTCTGCTGTCCTTCACGGAATCGCGGAGCCCGGGATGGGTCAGGTTCGGAGGGACCACAGTCGGTCATCTGGGCCACAACCTCCCTGCTCGACAGGGCCAGCCTGGACCACAGGGCACAGGATTGTGTCCTGGCAGTTCCTGGGTATCCCCACTGAGGATACTCAAGATTTACCATTTTATAATTTTTATACCATTTCGTAATTTTATAATACAAGATTACCGCCCTCTCTGGTCAGTGTGTTCCAGTGCATGGTCACCTGCAAAATAACAAAAGTTCTTCCTCATGTTCAGGTGGAATTTCCTGTGCATTAGTGTCTGCCCGTTCGTTGCCTCTTTTTCTATTGCTTGGCACCCAAGAGAAGAGGCTGGATCCATCTCCTTTTCGCTCTTTTAACAACTATAGACATTGTCGAGGCGATGCATTAATCTTGGAAGCCTTTTGAGTTTTAGATTAATGTGGAGCAAGATCACAAAACCCATCCCAAAAGGCCACACAGGCCCCATTCTTGAGCAGTCACAAGAAACCCTGGAGTTGTATGGACGTGTACAACAGGCACTGCCCTGAGCATCTGAATATACACAGGTCACTTGCCCTGATCGGTTTTGCCCACATTTTTTCACATAACTCCACATGGTGCCTGAGATTTCTCATAGGGCAGGAAATTATGGTGCTTTTCTAAATCACAGAATCACTGAGTTTGGGTTGGAAGGGACCTTAGGGTTCATCTAGTTCCAGCTCCTCTGCCATGGACAGGACCATCTTCCACTAGACCAGGTTGCCCAGAGCTCCATCCAGCCTGGCCTTGAACACTTCCAGGGATAGGGCATCCACACCTTCCTTGTGCAACCTGTGTCAGTGTCTCACCACCCTCAGAGTAAAGAATTCCTTCCTAACACCCAATCTAAATCTACCTTCTTTCATTTCAAAGGCATTCCCCATGGTCCTGTTACTTCATGCCCTTGTATAAAGATCATCTCCATTTTTCTTGTAAGCTTCCTTTAGGAACCAGAAGGCCATGAGAGGGTTGTCTCAGAGCTTTCTATTCTCCAAGATCAGCAATCACAATATTCTCAACCTTTCTTCACAGGAGACGTGTTCCACCCCTCCTAAGCATCTGCTATTGACCAGTCTGTGTGTGCAAAACATGGGATGCTAGGTTGAAATGATACTGTAGTAAACTAAGTTCAGCAAATATTTGTGATGTATAACCTGAGTTTTGCCATTTGTTAACTGCTGTGAATTCCTTGCAGCTTTGCAACCAACTGAAATTGGTAATAGTCATAAACCAGTCTTAAAGCAGTTGTTTACCTACTTTAGAAAACTTCTGCTTTTTCATTCCAGTTTAATCAGGCTGATTTCCATCTTAGAGGTGCAGTTCCTGCAGACTAAAGGCACAGCCAGTGAAATTACTTGGTGCATGTAGATACACCTGCCAGGGTTTCCATGGTAATGAGCAGTTTTGTCATCAGCAATCTGGTCCCTGGCAGTGTCCCTAAATAATTTGGCATATTCTCCAAACGAGCAAGTGTTGAGTCATTTTGTTACATTTTATTTATTGGAAGGAAAGACTGTCCAGCATAACACTACTTAAAGTTGAATGACCTCTATGACCATGTGAGAGGAACAGACCACAACCTCCTCCCACCATCCCCTGCACATTTGCAGGAGGAATAGAATTTGTGAGTAAAGTTGAGCCCAGACAGAAGGAAGATATGGAAGGAAAGTTTTATAAGACGTTTTTTCCCTTATTTCTCATTATCTTACTTACTCTGATTTGATTGGCAGTAATTGAATTAAATTTTTCCCTAGTAGAGTCTGTTTCCTCTTGATGGTAATTGGTGGCTGATGTGTCCCTGTCCTTATATTGACCCATAAGACTTTTGTTTTACTTTTTCTCCTTCTTCCAGCTGAGAAGGGGAGTGATAAAGCAGCTTGATGGGAATCTGGCATCTAGCCAGGGTCAACCCACTGCAGATGGACTTCAGGAGAGTGTGTTTTGTCTCTTTAATTAGAACTGACCAGAATTCTTCTTCTGAGCGTCTTTTCATTCATTCTCTAAACATTCTTTGAATGCTGTCTGCTTCCAGAATTTTTCTCCATTTTCAATTTCTCTGCCTTTGTGGGTTGTATGAATTTTTGTACACTTCTTTTTTGAATCCTTCTTGCAATCTTAAGAAAACGGGTTTTGTTGTTACTATTTCAAACATCTAATGTACTGTACAGTTCCAGGAAGCAGAAGCAATTTCTCTTGTTTCCCAGTGTGGTTGGTATAAGTTTGCCGTGGTGCAGTCGGTGGTGTCGTGGTGCAGTCGATCACAGCATTGCATTTGCTAGGCTAAGATGCAGTGTTTTCTGCAATTTATGGCTTGTTGCTGTCAAACGTTGGCAAAGGATAGTGCTCAGGCTCTTAAACTATGCAAAAATGATGGAGTTTTGGAGGATAACACTCACTGCAGGAAATTTGCAGCACGTGTAATGATTACACGAGCATACATTTCCACTAATGCGACATTTCTTGTCCCTGGGCCTTAGCATCTGAATGGAGGAATATTTCTTCTTCCCACCTTCTAGCACAATGGCTTCTCTTTTAACTTGCCCCAGTGAGATCCTGGCCTCTGCAGTAGTGACTAGGCATAGAAACTGTCACTAGATTATCTCTTGCTCTATTAACTAACTTTTCCTGTGTGTCACATAAATTGTATACCTCTTATAAATTGCTGAAGCCTATTAAAGTTTCCTCAAGTTACACAGTTCAATTTTTTTTGTAGATTTTATTCATTGAATAGAGTTCCTAGGAACAATTTACAATCAGTTTTACTGTAAGGATTACTTGGAGAAATTTTTACCAAGGAAGTACTAGAAAATATTATTTTAAAGGTAACTTCTCTAAATCAGACCATATACCTCTGAGATATAATTGTGATTCAGTTTCAAAATTCATGCCTAATCCACACAGTATTTTCCTTTATGTCTAATAAATAGATCAGTTGAAAAGTACCTGCAAGGATTTCACACCCTACCAAGGTCAAATACAGTCCAAAACACTTTCGTATTAAAGAAACAGAGTTAGAGGCAGCCAACAGATGATATTTCAGTGGACAGCATGTGCTGCAATCCTCCACAACCAGCATATTTGTGTTAAAAATCTATGCTGCTGTTCCTTGTATTCAATGGTGGCTAAATCCGCCCCCTCAGGAAATGGCTAACTTTGTGTTCCCAGGCCAGGTGAGTGGTACAGAAGTTCAGACATCTGTTATTCCTACAAAGAAATAGTCCATGTCCATTCTGTACTCCCTCTTAGAAGTGCAGCATGGCCCTGGATGATGTGGGATAACACAGCTGGGAAAGATGTCACTTGCATCTTTCTGGTGCTTGAGGCCATGCTGTCTGACCAGTTCACTTTGTGACTGAAGGTGATAAAAAATGCTGAGAACAAATGGACCCTGTGGCTCCTGCCAGTTCAAGGGCGCTGTTGTTGATATGCCTTGTGCCACCAGAGCATCTTCATGGCATTCCTTACAGGATTCCATTCATTTTGTCACATGACCACCTATCTCCCAACTAACCACCAGCACTTACAGGTTTAGGAGAAGGGTAGGAGATTATCCAGCAATACCACCTAAGCACATTGAATTCCTCCTCTTGGCCTGAATCCTGGTTGCATTAGACCTGGCCTAGGGATATTACTTTGATTTAGGTGAGCCTGAATCTAAACTCCAGGAAATTGTGAGGGAATGGAAGTTCAACCATGGGTGGTAATTAACTTGACCCCATTTATCCTGAGGGGATCTCTGCAGCTCCAGCCATGGTGTTGAATCGGAGAGAAATGTTTCCCCACCTTGACAAAAGGTTCAGCTGCTTCCATCATGAAATTCTGGACTTGCTCACAGGCCAAATAAATGTATGGGTTCATATTCATAGATGAAAATAAATAGTTTTGCATTCTTCTACATTTTTGTGGCTGCAAGAAAAGGTTGTCACCCCTTCTAGTCAATGGCTTCAGCTACCCTTGAAGCCACAGCAGAAATTTACATGTTGCCCGGTTATATGGGGTCACCTTTGCGTGCTGTCTTTTTTCTCTGTTGATCAAATGACCTATGATGTGAGCTAACACAAAATAACTCTGCCCCTAAAGATGGGCATCCTTCATGGTCCACAAGGATCCCAAGTTCCCAGATCCTTGACCTTGGAGCAGCTTACTACATGGAAGGACCAATTAGCTAAGTGCTCCAGGGTCTTGGGACTGTGATGCAGCTCATCATACAAGCTGAGATGGAGACAAGCAGTGAATGCCTTCATGGAGAATTTCAGCAGGCTGGAGAGAAGTGGAGAAGGGTATCACACTGCTCCTGACCAAGGGAAAACTAAATGGTGACTTGATTAAATTCTCAAGAGAATCTCCTCTCTCCCCTTGGCCTTAGTTTTAACATTTAAGTGTGCAAAAAGTGTACTAATTTATCCTGTCTGGTCAGATTCAGAAAGGTTAACCAAAAGTGCAGACGAATACTAGTAGGGTGGGAATGCTACCCTATCCACATACTCACAGCATTCATTTGCCTTAAGTTGTAATTTTTGGCAAAGATTGTTATCAGCTCTCACTTTTGTCATGCTGGCACAATCCCTGAAATTAAAGTGGAAGAAAGTCTTATTTTTAACATTGTTTAATGGACTAGAGTTATTGTCTATATGTTTCCATTTTTAATGTTTTGATGTTGCAGTTTTATCTGTGCTTGAACAGTCTCTTTTCTGCCTCCACAAACTGTGGCCTTCTCCATCTGATGTAATCTAGTCTTTTCTATGTGTTGTCAATAAATAAGTTTATTTTTGTGTTTCTTGTGTTTGGTTTACATTTATCTGTGAAAAATAGAGTACCTCATACAGTGCGTAATGCTGTGTTTCTCTTCGCAAAGCAAATTGGTTTGCTTCTTCAGTGCCTATTTTTTGTATTATGTTCTTGCTGAAGGTCTAGGGAAGCAAGTGCCATAAAATGGAATAACACCTGCATGAATTCCTCAAAGTCTGGCTGTTCTTTGTGGAGGAAATGAAGTGAACATTTTTTTAAATCTGACAGTACAAATTGCATGCTGCTCTGATCTAAAGTGAAGTGTGATAGCAATATAAGCCCCCAGGTGGCATTCTAACCTTGTTTTTCTAAATCGTTTGTTTTCATAAGGAATGGATCTGATTCTTTTGTTTAAAAAGAAATTTTCTTCACCCTCACGGTAGATTTGAACAAAGAAATTAAAGCCATAAGCTGATCCTTTTTTTTTTTTTTGAGGTTTCCAATTTATACATGTTTTGTTGATTCAAATGCAGTAGCCTCAAGCCCAGCTTGAAATCTGATAGATTTTATGGAATTATGAACATTATACTATATTCTAGATACTAAAATCCATAACATGATGATGTCCTGCAACAACTATTCAATAAAAGATACCATTTGAATTTTGAAAATCACAATTGCAGTAAAATACTTTGCAACAAATTTATGAGAAAAACATAAATCCAATTGTGACATACCTTACAACACACGGACATTAACTGATGCTGGATTACAATGAAATCCAGGAAGAATTCAATATTATGACTACATGAAACCAGTGTGATTCTGGTTGGAGTTCTGTTTCCTTCCAGGAGTAACGGGTAGGCTTTTGCAAAGAGCACAATTTGTACCTCCTAGCTTAGGCACCCTTTTTATGTACTGAGAGTGCTGATGGCTCATCTTCAGGTCCCTCATTCGACAGAGGAGGGAGGACTCCCATAGAGATTTACTCAGACTACCTCACATAGCTCCTCAGCTGAGTTGCTCCCTGCTGAAGCATTTCTTCCCCCACCAGCTTCACAGTTCAAAACTGGGGTCTAGTGTCACTTTCCCAGTGTTTATTCCCTTTCAGCTCTCTCATCCCCAGATGTTACTTTGCTAGTCAATACTTATGTGCTTTCTTCCACACTGTCTAGTAATGTGGGAGGAGTGCCTGCAAAAAAAACTTCACAGTCACCCTTCAAATCCTTTTTTCCAGCTTTTCTCTGCAACAAGACCTACAACTTCCTTAGAAACCACTGGGCTGATGTGCTGCAAGTTGTCTTACAGCTCTGAACAGAACTGTGTCGCCTAATTATCTGCACCATGGGCTGCCTCACCTGCAACTGTTTGCAACCTCTGCTTATATTTGTATTACAACCTCTTTGAAAGGCAGACGGGTTTAGCTTGTATTTGTGCAACACTCAGACGAATGGAGTTTTTGTCCCTCTTTAGGATTCCAGTGGGATACGGAGCACAAATACACAGTAATCATATTTAATAAAGCAAGTGGAGCTAATTTAAATTACTGCTTAAAATATATCAGTATGTAATAGGTCATAAATAAAAATCGACCTACATGCTGCCCTGGATATCTTTTAGAATGTACTTTAGGAGGAGTCACTAAGTCAGAATATCATCGATCACAGTTCCTAAAGCAACAAAACCCAAATTGCTGCTGCACCATTAAGACCCTAAGTATCCAGAAGGTGCAGAGGGAAAGTTTTAATTTCAAACTTCATCTGTCTTGATTGTGTTTCAGCCCTAAAGCTCTCAACAATCCTTCTGAAAAGTCATTCCAGTATATTTTTCAGTATAAGGACCAAGCCTTAATTTGTAGTGGACTCTTGCAGGTGGTATCTCTGGGCTTTGGACTGGACGAATGTAAAACTTCTTGAGTTTAAAAGGATTTTGAAATAAAGCCACGTAATGTTTGTTCACAAAGGCATATGAATTACCCTTCAGGCTGCCTTGCACTGTGCACATTATACATTATATATTGTACAGTATATATATTATTATCATTGTACATTATATTTTTCTGTGTAGCTATTTTCACATTTGTCAAACACATTTTTTCATCCTAAGTTTTCTAGTGACATTTAAGTATGGATATGTTTAAGTGCTATGGATAAACTTAAAATTTTAACATCCTGTCCCCTTCATAATAAGTCCAAAATTTATCACAGGGTATTCTTTTCTTCTCTCATTCAGAAATGCTTGAGAGAATCCTTTGCCCTTACAAAAAAAGTATTCCTCTTGAGAGGTAAAGTATAGTATGGCAGCTGATCACACTAAAGTTTCATTCTTGTAGCAAAGAGGTCCAAAGTGGAAGAAGCCTCACTGTCTTAGCTGTAGTGAATACTCGGGCAGATTCAACAAAATACCTTCAATACCTACAGCACATTAAGTAACGACTATGAGAGGATGAGTCACTTTTTACCTTGCCAAAGAAGAAGTTGTTGAATGCCCTCCACTGCTAATCTTTAAATTCCTTGGAGTGACACAGTTCCTGGCCATATGAGTACACTGGCAGCCTGATACAAATGTACAGCTGATCTCTGCAGCTACGATTCTGAGATACTGCTAGTACATATTCGTGGAGGCTGGCATACAGGATTCTAGACAGGACCTGATACACCATGTCAGATGCAAGTCCTGTTCTCCACTCTGAGAATACTAATTCATGCCCATGCAGGAGCATGGAGCAGTCACCTTAACCCCAAGGCTCATCATATCATATGACACTAGAAATTCAGTTCAACCAAACATAAATGAAAAGGGGACAACAGCATTCCTTTGTGTTTCATGGAGACACTTGAAGGAGGCTGGGAATTGGGAAGGGTTTTTAATCAAAAGGAAGGTTGTGTTCAGAGAAGCTCTTAAGGGGTTGCGCAACAGCACACAGGCAGCCTCAGAAATGGACTGTATGGACAGAAGTGGTGGTTATCCTGGAAAAATCCCTTCCTGTGCTCTTGTCATTGTACACAAGGCTGGCAGAAGGCTGTTAAGTACCTAGCAGGGACATATAATTAGATGGGTATCAAAGAGGCACATACCTTGCTCTGATCTCTGAATTGAGCATGGTGGTGGTAGGGAAATTTCAGCATTTATTTGACAAAATCCAATCTAGCAAAATATTTCCATCCTGTTTTCTATGTACAGTATCTGAAATGCCACCAAAAATTGTTACCAGAATATTAAATGGCAAGTCTGTGTGTAAGAGTGTTGCCTGAACACTATATGGGGCCACATGCTGACTTCATGCCCTTACTGTTATTAGAGAGAAATCTTCCTGCTCAGATTAACAGAATAAAGCAAAATCCTTGAGCATATTATTTTATTCATTTATTCCAAGTAACTTACTGGGAATTAAGCAACTAAATATCTGAAGGACTAAAGGCTCAGTCACAAAAGACAAAATATGGTCGGACTGTAGAGCCCAGGCTCCAGTTAAGAAATACACTGAAGTACAAATTACATGACCGCCAGATATTTCAGGTTTTTTCTT
>VZTB01002657.1:17632-35830 GCA_013397245.1 Thryothorus ludovicianus | reverse complement strand
TTTTCTTTTGCATTTCAGTCTGCAGAGTTTACAATAAAATGTCATTCAAGTTTATGTAATAAGTTCAAACAAAAATTATACTTGATGAGCCATAATGATTTAGAAGATCAGCTAGGGAAAAGTTCCTTTCTAGGAATAGTATGGTTAAAAAATATTACTATGTTAATTCATACTGTGTCAATAAGTATAATGTTTTTCCAATTCTGACACCCTTCTCTGTATGAAACTACTGAAATGCCACAAAAAGGCAGTGGTATTAGGCCATATTCTTTGCTGCCTTTTCATACATTCTGCAGCAGAATCTAAGATGTCAGATTTATTAAAAAAAATAATTTAATGGAGTGAAACAACAACAGATCAGCTTAAACTGACGCAGAAGAAACAACTTCCCAGCAAGTAGACCCTCATGATTTATGCACCTGACCTCACACACTCTTCACAAGATTTCAAGTCCAATGGTGGTTTTTGGACTGGGATGTTCTAACATCTTACTACATTCTTTCTCTGTCTCCCCACATCCAGGCTGTTCACTGCTCTTATCTTGTCAAGCTGTGGCTTCTGCTGATGGCTGCAGCCTCCTTGTCCTCTGGTTTGTGTTTCTTTTGCACTAGATCAGTCAGGACGCAGTAATGAAAAAGGGCCTAGACTTGGGATAAAAACCACTTAGCAACAACTAAACATTAGTGTGTTATCAATGTTCTTCCCAAACTAAAGGCAAAACACAGCACTATACCAGCTACCAAGAAAACCAACTCCGTTCCAACACATCTTGGGTGAAAGTTCACAGCTTGCAGCCCAGGGGTCCAGCAAATCCAGCTGCTCATGCTGAACAAGCAGAGCCAAGAAAACAGCAGATTAAACCACTCAGTATTATAGTTCTGAGTGATGCATTCTGTTTAAAACTCACTTATTTAAGCTAAAAGAGTATCTCTCAACAGAGAAGATCCATTTTTCTTCATCCTCAAACAACAGTCAGAGTCCCTTGGCTGCACTTCCTAGATGTCCATCAGGATTTCCATGCATATCCACCTGTATATGCATGCATGTGGATATCCATTTTAGCATTATCTGAAGGTGATGACATGGCTTTTTTTGTTGTTTTTTTGTTTTGTTGTTGTTTGGTTTTTTTTTTCTGTGGGTCTAGATCTTCACCAGATTCTTCATAGAGTCAAGGAAAAATTGTGTATATATCCTAAGAGACAGAGCTCTGCTTTCTTATGCAAGGTACTTGAACTCCTAAAGGCCAGTGTGTGTAGAAAAGACTGGTTCCTAGGTGTGGTTCTTGCTCTGCCTTCAGATGCTGCAGTTGATACCAGTGCTGCCACCACTCTACTTTGTCTACTTGTCAGCCCATGAGAGAGATAGGACTCAGGGTATGGTGGATACCTTTTTGCTTTCTCAGGTCTGGATTAGAGGCAACTTTTGTGATTAAAAAAGGTGTGAAACAAAACAAAGTTACTGGGTCTGTGATTTAAGCCCCAGGCAGTGTCATACTCCGTGACAGTGACTGAGACTCCTGCTGCTCTCTCCCCTTAGTGGAAGGCAAGGGGAAGTGTTTTTCCCTGGACTCAGGCAGCCAAGATAAACCAACAACTGAGTGAGGACAAAATGAAAAATACATAAAGCTTGTAGGCAGACATTCCCACCTTTGCCAGATGCCTAGACTCCTCTTGTCATCTTCCATGTTACACAAAGAGCCTGTCAAAGACAAATAGATCAGTAGATTACAAAAGCCCTTCTGACCCACTCTCTTCTCCCAAGAGGATTCACTTCCTTCCAGCTTTCACCTCATTAGCACTCTTACAGCAGGCAGGGGGTCATTTCCAATTTGTGAATGCCCTTGGACCACAAGCTGGGATTTTTAATTTGTTTACCTTGCATATTAAACAGCACTTTCAAAGGTACTGTCAATAAATCCTCTATGAATCAGAATCTTCATTTCAGACCTTGTTGTTACTTTCACTTTTTTGATTTGGCTAGATGAGGTTAAAAAACGTTCCATAAGGGCAATCTCAGTCACCGAACACAGTGCAATCACCAAAATCTCTGGAGTGCCAAGGGCAAACCTCTAGGGCTTAGTGACTTGAGGGAAGAGCATGACTTTGCAAAGCAGAAGTCAAACCAGGCAGCTACATCAGATCTTCAAGTGAGGACTCAATTCCTAGGGTTCTGGCAGTGAAAAATGCCTCCTGGGATAAGTGTACCAGAGCCTCTTCACATCAAGAGGGGATGAAGGCTGCTGTATCACCTCGCCTAGGGTACCTTTTGGAATACCTAGACCTGTGTTATCAATCCCCTAAGCACCATATGCAAGGAACCAACAGGGAAATTCCAGTTAGTTCATCATCTTAGCCTTCCCTCAGAGATCCATGCTGTGAAGACAATAGCTGTTACAGCCTTGCATCTTCATGAAACCTTCCTTCTAACCTTGTCCCTCCTATCTCTTCTCAAGGACAAAATAGGGAATTTTATTTATTTTTCATGTTTCAAATTCACAAAAGAGTTCAATTAAGTTTATAGGGAAAAAAGGAAATGCTTCCATATGTTTGAATGTAAATGCATGACAGTATATCTGTAGCGCTCACACTTTCCCCACCTTTTTGGCTAATACATGGCAGGGCCATTGAACTCTGGCACTGATCACTTACAGAGCCATGTGGAACTCAGCAGTTTCAGGGTTTCTGCTAACCTTGCTCCCAATTTTATCTCCTGGGACATTTGCTCACACATGCAAACCAGGTTTGAGTTATAAGATATCTAAAATGTTGGAGTAAAACTTAGTTCAACTTCTCATGAAAACTGTGGCAAAGCCACCACATTTAATAATATGTAATCAAATGGTTACTTGAAAGAGGCACAGTCAAAACTGTCTCATATTTGGTCTTTTTATTCTAAAATTATTTCGAAACTTTGTGCCATTTCCCAAAAGGTGTGTAAATTAGGGTAAATATGTAAGGACCCAAGAGATCCCCATTAAGCTCAGATAAATTTAATGATAGATAGGTTTCCTGATCCTTCTACTCTGGTACATTTCAGTAAATTTCTCTGGATACTTCACAGGAAGTTGCAACAGGGAAAAGAAATAAGAGAAGAATATAAAAGAAAAGCAAACCACAAACTACCTCTTGAGTGGTTATGACTTGACCTTCTCCAGGGTTAGGGGTAAACTACCTTTCAAATTATTTTGTTTAGAGCTTGCTTTACATCCTGAGACATCAAGGATATTCTACAACACAGCATGGGAAAAGAAAGAAGTGTTGTCAAACTAAACACAAAATTGAGAAAACACTGTCAGCTGAAGGACACTTACTGTCTCAAAAGGTAGTTTACATTTTCACCACCCTCTGCTTCATCATGAGCAACTGCTGCAGTGGTCAGAGCTTCCTCTTCTGCCTTCCCTTGCCTGTGGTACCTGGGCCCTCCAGGTGGGGCTGCCCCATCACGGAGAAAAGTTGGTTACATCATGCAATACATGCAGAGGGTAGCAGGAATGTGAACAGAAAAACAAAGTAAAAAAGAGGCAGGAGAGACAGTGGGTGATCTTGGGATGAGACCACAAAGAGCCACCCCTGTTTGCAGAATGTCTCAGCATTTATCTTCCTAGCTGGATCTTCTCTCCCACACTGCTCACCAGTATTTTCTTTCCTGTGTTCAGTGCCATGATTCTGGGCTCACAGGTCATGCCCTGCTCATAGTGTTTTTGCACATGCTTTTCCACTGTCCCATGGAAAGCCAACAAGTGCAAATGACTCTCTATGTCTAACGCAGTGACGCAAGGAATGCCATAGAGCTGGGGTGTGGAGCCAGCCTGGTGATGGGAGCAGCACCACGAGGACCCTGCATAGGACCCTCCTGCAAAGAGGTGCCCTGGCGTGGAGGGACTATGGCCACACCAACAGGGACAGCCAGCTTCATAGACTGAGCCCCCTGGAAAGGAGAATGAGAGGCCAGAAGAGCCCCTTAGACAATGAATTATCTAAATCAGGCAGTAAGATGTAACACTGATTGAAAAGCTTGTTCAAATTGCTTTCACTGTGATTCATAAACTCTTCATGTAAATTCATATGTTAGGATAAGCACAAAAATTAGAAAGCTGGAATAAGATTGCTTTAATTTAAATAAGAGACATGGTTGTGAATATTAGGCCTTTACACTGTTAGCAGTAACCCATCAAATGTTAACAAAATCTGATATGCAACAGTTTTACATATCCCCTTGTGGGAGAAAGATCAACTTGCAAACCGCTTTATAAATCAGCCACACTGTTAGAGTTAGGCTACTGTATCTAAATGGCTTTTAGATATGCTTCCTGTTTTCAGCTACCATATTTACAAATGAAAGCTTTTTCAAACCACGTCTTTTAATATAATTTGCATATTTAGTAATACATTGATTAACATTAAACACGGATTATTGCAATTTATTTCAGAAACAGATGGGATGCATTAAGTGAAAAGCCAGAGCATTTAAACAGAGTACACTCCCAGGCTGACTCCCAATGACTGATAAATACAAAAACTTTATAAAAGAAAAAGAAAAAGAAAAAGAAAAAGAAAAAGAAAAAGAAAAAGAAAAAGAAAAAGAAAAAGAAAAAGAAAAAGAAAAAGAAAAAGAAAAAGAAAAAGAAAAAGAAAAAGAAAAAGAAAAAGAAAAAGAAAAAGAAAAAGAAAGAAAAAGAAAAAGAAAAAGAAAAAGAAAAAAAGGACACTTCATGCTGAGTCCTTTTCAAGCACTTCCCTCACTTAAGAGTATACAAAACGGCCACTAAGGGGTATTTAAATGAAATCATGCCAAAGATATGTGCGTGGCTTTACAGAAAGCTCCGGCACAAGGAAGACAAAATTCTGCCCCTGGGTGTCCGATGAAAGGAGGAAAACCCTGCCCCAGGAGCCGAGGACTGGTCCCGGTGCCAGTAGGTGGCAGCCGCTCACAACGCACATTTCCAAGGCACATTTTGGGCTGGTCTTTTTCTTATTTCAGCGTTCGCGGGAAACTTCTCCGGCTGGGAGAAAGCTCTGTCGGGTTTCCTTCTCTTCGCAAGGGCCTCTTAGCATCTGGCCTTCAAATACGCTGCCTTCAGTTGGCACCTGGTTGTAGGAACCCTGCAATATGTTGTGGTGCTCTTGTGTTTGTATGTGCAAGTACGCAGTTGTAATTTTGACACAAAACCAAGATGCACATAAACTGCATAAAATTATCAATCAGTCACATGTACAAGGATATGCATTATTTTTTTAATAGCAAAACGAGCATTTAGAACAGAAATAAAATGTAAACCTGCTATTCATGCTTACTAATATTATCCTCAAAGAGAAACTTTTATGGCCCAAAAACAAGTTGGCAAGTCTTCAATTTTTATTTAAGAATATACATCGCAATAGTTAAGAAAGGAATAGGCAGTGTCATTGAAAGTTGAGTCCATTGGTGGTATTAAAACATGACAGTTCATGAGCCATATAAATGTGGTATGGAAGGAGATTACTTCTCTCTGTGTCTTGCTTCTTACACTTTCCTAAGAAAATGTATCCACTGCTGGGCACAGATTAACCCATAGCCTGACCCAGTGCATTGGTTTGTATCTTATTTAAATTAACTTTCTGTATAATTAATGATGCAGCCAATTTGTCTGACAGAGCCTGGATACCATAGCTAAAACAAGCTTTGACACTCCAATAGATCTCTTCAAGTAGATTACATAAATGTTGTTTCTATACTACTCATTCAGAGCCTTTCTTTTTGTCTTACATTTCTAACAGGAATGGTCCTTCCCAAAGCAGGAGGTGGAGATCTCCAAAGGGAAGAAGTTTTACCATCCCTTTTCAGGTCATTTTTATTTCCAAATGGGTCTTGTTTTCCTCTCATGCACTTGCATGTGAGCTTTGAAATTTAATATAGTGAAGGAAGGAAAAACATTCTGTCCTCCATGCAAATACAAACTCACAGGCTCCGTAATTTTCTTTCTGGCTGGAGAACATAAGTGACTCTAGAGCCAGCAAAATAAGACTGTCCATCAGAGCACATCATGGTCTTGGGGGAATAAGAATGGCTCACCTTGAGCAAAGTCTGAGGGAAAAAACCTAGGAAAGGGAAGGTAATTTTACCTAGGGTTCTCTTGTGGGGTCTACTGATGCTGAGATTTAACTCCAGATTTCCCTGAGTTCTCTGTGAACCCAGGCGAAACTAGCAGAAGGAACCCATGTACTCAGTCCTCTGTGAGACAACTCACCAGCCCTGCAGTCAGATGTCTGTAAGGTGAAAGGACAATCCAAACTTCAGGCCCAGATCTGAGCAGGGAGATTGGCTGCTGGTGGACACAGGGGAAGAAATTATTTCTTTTTTTATCCATCACCGCTGTTCCTCCTTCTCTGTCCTCTTGATCCTAAGGACTCTTGTAGTGGGTAATTATTTTCAACACCTCCACTTTCTGTGAAGGGAAGGAGATCTGTGCATAACACATGCATATTAAAAACCCCTTAAACTACATATGCTCTATTTTCTATTCATTTTTCTTTGTGCTGCTGTTAGAGTACACAACCCTGGACGTTCCTTTAGGTCACAATGTCAGGAAACATGCTGTGCACAACTCTATCTTCACCTAAATCTCTTTCAGATTAATCAACTGTTACAGGTTACTTGAGTAAGTTTCTCTGCACTCACTAGAATAAGGAGAATTTATTTAGGGGGAAAAATAATACAGATCATTAATTCATGAGCTTGTTAATACATATGAGCTATCCCAGCCCTGGGAAAGAAATTCTTTGTTAATATTTTGGGTTGCTGTGGCACAGAGCCAATGTTTCAGTTACACTACAAAAAGCACCCGAAAATTACCAATACCTCTTTTCCCCGTCTTCAAACTTTTATTAAATACTCAAAAGTATTTAAAAGGTCAGTTACCCATTTTGCTGCTATCAGGAGATTACTCTAACATGATGTGTTTGTCTCCTATTGTGAGTAGTGAAAATCCCCCTGTATCCAGTGTGTTTTGTTTGGATTGAGATGGCATGCAGCTGATGGCTGTGACCTTCATGGTGGCTTAGATCCCTGGCTGGCACTGATTTTTGATTTAGTGCCGATCTGCTGCGCTTGTCACAGGCTGCAAGGTGCTTTCCATGCACTAATGGAACAGCTCAAGGGCAGAGGGGCCCTGTAAATGTCTATCTTTCACCAACACTGCTAAATAGAGAGCTGAGTTTTCTACATGTGAATGACAGAACCTGAGATTATATACAGGAGTGAACTGGGAGTTCTTTCACCTGGGCTGATGTTCAGCAGTAAATAAATGTCACTGTAAAATGAGAAGTTTTTATTATTATGAGTGATAATGAATATAAGTGTACAGTATTAAACGATATACTTAATATTGCCTATATATCCACATCTGAAGACAAGATCTAGCTCTATGCAGTCCATATCCTCATAAGCAGTTATTTCCTTTGAATAGCAGAAGATTTGTACCAGAGTTCAGTTTGACTCTGTCTGCATTAATAAGTCATTAATAAATCCTGTTCCTTAATGACATATTCAGCTGAAAATGAATTCACCCTGAGCTCTCCCTTGCAGAAAACCAGCACACTGGATTGCAAATGGCAAAGGATTCCAGATTAACTCTTTATGTATTCACTAAAGCTAGGAATATATTGATGGTGAAGACAATGCTAACTACATAGGAAAGATCTCCTCTTGATGGAGGTTTCTTTGACTATGAGTGTAGGGAAAGGCTACCAGGTTTGCCTCAACCTCCTCCTTATAAGAAGTAATGTAAGTCTCATATTTTATTTTATTTTCTTTATTTATTTATTTATTTAGTCACATATTAATTGTATATGTTGTTTTTAATAAAATAGGTCTTCACAGGATAAATGTATTTCTTACACTCCGGAGTTTCTGGGGAGCTCCATTGTAGTTTCCATATATTAGATACTAGCTGAAATATTCAGATAACATAAATAAATGGGTAATAAATTCATGTCCTCTTAAGTATAATGAACCAGATCATACTATCAGTTTCTGCAAAGGAAACCTGAGTGAAATCAAAATTAAGAACTATGCATGGACTTGAGGTGGAATGAAGAATTCTACTTACAAGCCAGAACCGTCTCTCTCTCAGCTGATCACTTGAGAAGATAGAGGGAGTAACATCCACTATAGAGTTTTGTAATTCATGGATCTGTTATAATTTTCTCCAAGCTCTTTTTTTCTTCCAGCAGTAACAAGTACTCTGTGAGTTTTGTCTATAGTGAAAGACCTATAGGAGAGGATCCACAGTCCTTTCATTTGGCCCATGAATGAGCTTCCACTAGTTTTGACAGTCAGAGGCCAAGCAGGATCAGGCTGTAGGCTACAGAGCCTCAGTTTACTCATCTGTGACAGAGTTGTATTCCTAAGGGTTTTGTTGGGCTAATTAATTGCCATTATTACAACAAGCCTTACCTGGATAAAAGTGAGAAGCTAGCAGTCCCACCGAGGGCTGAGCTCTTATTTGGGCTTCAGCCTGAGCTTTGGCTCAGAGGAAGATGACTTGGAGGGATGAGGGTGACACAGCACAGTTCTAGGCTGTGGAGAACTGGGCTTTTCCTCCAGCACCTGCTGCTGCCTGGGGCTCATTCAAGCACTGTGGTGATTTGGAAGACCTTGAGAGGGACACCTGGAGCTGTCAAATCATACACTGCCCAGAGCTGCCAGGCTGGCCCTCTGCCTATGTCCAGGTTGCAGCTGGGCACACAGCTCCCTCCGCCACCCATAAGGGAGCCAGTATCTGGCAATCCCATACCACTGCATTCCTCCCCTCTGCATAAACTCAGACACTGCAGGAAGTTCAATACCTCACAGTCTTTTCTGTCACAAGTAGAGGGCATAGGGTGCAGCTCAAGTATGCTGAAGTACATTGTGTTGTGCCAAAGCCTGGATCTCACTTGTGAAGACACAAGTGCCACCTCCCCTGCACCTTGCACCTTGCCCTGGGGCTGTCCCCATGGCCCCAAGACCCTGATACCTGAATTTCTGGACATATCTATTTAAACCAGGATAAAACTTATCCTGGTGGTAAAATTGGGATCTTAAAATGCTGCTGCAAGAAAGGCTTGGACATCAGGAGACAAGATCTGGTGGGGAGCATCACAGCTGCTGACAGGCTGATGGGAGACTGCAGGCAGGCATGTGTATTGGTGGTCATACTTAAAAGACAATATTTGCTTTGCTGTGCACTCGATGATTTTACACAAATTTGTATCCCTGCATACTCATATATTCCCTAGCATGGAACTAAGTTAGGGGGGAACAATAAAATTTCTCAGTTCACCTCTTCATTGTTCTTATCATATAAAAAGATATCAGATATAGGATGTATATGGTTTTTCCCCAAGCCACAATAAAACTATCACTGGAAATTAAAGACCTCTATGCACAGCACATGAGAGCATGTATTTACCTAACATGTAAACGACATTATTTGAGAATGTTTCACTTTTACATTAACTTTTTCCTGTAAAGCTACAAAGGTCAGCAAGACCTTGGTTCATCTACTGTGTAAGTGCCTGTTGTTTAAGGCAGAGCTGCTGTAGAACAAGACTCTTCAAATTTTCCTACCTCCCAAATTTGTGAATCATTGGAGAATCTCACAGATGAGTATCAGAACCTTTACCAGCCCTCCTTCTTCCCTACTGCCATTTAGGTTTTCTAATGGAGCATGTTTCCAAGTGTTCCTCTGAACATACCTGCCCACTGATATTTTGAGAAAATAGAGTATTATCTAAAAACTTGCTTTGCAGAACTTACAGTAAGAGTTCAACAAGCTTTTTCTTGTTCAACTTAACAATGACACGTACAGTACATAATGCATGTGAGCCATAGATTTCTATGGATGATCACTCTGCAGAGCTGTCAACAGATGGATTATGCAGACATCATATCCTATGAAATACTTTTTTCTTCTTCTTAATACTTCTGTCATTGACTTTTTGAGATTTTTAACTGAGGGTTACATGTGTAAGACCAAATTCAGAAGGAGTTTCTGGGCCTATGACCTGATCTATCTTTTTGCATGCATGAAGATGAGCACTCAGTCACTCACATGGCTGGAGAGTCCCAAAGTGAAGGATATTAAAACCTAATTTTCAGACGTAATTTTAGAAAAAGCTGCTTCAGTGTTATGTGGTACAGCGATATCTCATTAGCTCTTACCAGATCCCTGCCTTTGGAGGGCTCTTTCACTGTGCTAATGGCACTTTGACATTTTGTGGATTACTCTTTCAGGTTCCATAATCAATTTAACATTAACATTCATGTAAACTATTAATGAAATAATATTAAAAAAGAAAAATGTTCCTACAATACTGCAACATTTTAATGCCTCATTAAAATCATTAGTAATGCTAATATTAAAGAACTTACTTCATCTTTCAGAGAACCCCAAAATAAATCATAATCAAATGTTTGCTAACGTACAGCCAGAGAAATAATTTATCCATTGCTGGCATATAGGCATCACGTACACTAAAGATGACACTGTAAGGTCACATCATTAAGCATTCACAACTAGTTCTGGCTTTGGAAACTCATTGTACACAGTATTATTTTATAATTATCATTAAACATACTGAATATTGTTTGTGGTTTTTATTTATGAGGAAAAAAAAAGGATATAGTGTGCCTCTCAGCCAGCCAGTGCTTTCATGGAATTCAAGTTGCAAACAATGACATGCTTCACTGACCTCAATGACTTACAAAGGCCATTTATATTCAGTACTCTCATTTACTCTATCTTTAAAAATGAGTAAGAGACATATATTAATAGCAAGAAACTGGGAGAATGATTGCATCACTACCCATCTCCAGACTTACTGCAACACTTCATTCTTCAGGAGCAGAACTGGCATGGGAATGTAAATGCCATAGATAATATTTATATAAATTTTTCCTACCTGTGTAAGAGTAGCCCTGTGGTCCTTCCTTTGCCAGTCAACTTCTGCATATCATCCTGAAGAGCTGTAGCCACAAGAGTAGCCTTTATTCAGTGAATTGTAAGAGTGAATATCAGAGCAGAGTTCAGATTTGGGGCACACCAAAGCTTTAGACATGTAACAGGGACGTCCTTAGGAGGGGGCTGGGAGGAAAGCTGGCTCCAGGTGGGGTCAGCAGCTCCTCACACCAGCAGCTTCTGGGAGTGGTCTAGAGGAGCAACAAGGCAGGTGCTAATGCTGAGCTGGAAAGGGTTCTCAAATGGGTATTTCATTTGTTTTAAACCACTGTGGACATCCATTTACACCAACGAGCCATCCATTTCCAGACCAGCAATCCTGTAATGTAAAGCGGCAAACGGGCAGGCAACTGAGCATCCAAACCCTCAGCAAGGAACCAGAGAAAGAATCCCTCCAGCCTTTCCCTAAGAGCCCCATCCAGTTCAGCGATGCAGGTCCAGCTCCTAGCCCCTCTCAGGGTGAGCCCAATGGACACAAGCTGCCTCTTGGATGAGGGTTGCCCCTCCAACAGAGGCTGGGCTAGGCAGGACTGCTCCAAGGGCAACTGCAGCTTTCCCTGCCATGAGCCGAGGTCATTGTGTTAGGCTGGAGACATGTTGTGCTGCTGCACTCAAGAAGGAGTTAGCTTGGTTTGGATGTCCTCCCCATTGAGCCACAGTATTCAGTCCATCCCTCATTCCGGAGCAAAAAATAAAAATAAAATTTAAAAAATCATCTCCTTGCTGTTGGGTTTTGCTGGTTGCTGGATCCACTGGATTAAATCCACTGGATTAAAGAGGAGCTTTGGTCTTAAATTGCAAAAAATGCAATATCTGACCCTTCCCGAACAGCGTCCCAATCCAGTCACTGAACATCACTCTCCTTTGCAGCAAAGATAATGTTGCATGCCTTCTCTTTATTTCCAGCATGAGCTGACCCAAGCCCTCATTGCTGAACAGATTTTTCTTTGCAAAACCTCCTTGAGGAAGCTCAGCAAATAAATCCATAGGCATAGCCTTCTGAATTCAAAATCAGAGGGTTGATTCTGGCATGCTTTACATTTTCTGTTTTAATTTGTCATTTGGTTTAGATGAAAGGTTAATTGTGTTTTCTCTTAATATATTTAATATATTGTAGTAACTAGCAAGCTCTAGAAATGATAAAGTAATTTGTTAAAAAATTCAGCTACATCATCTTTAGCCATTCATGTTCCCTTCAGAGAGAAAATTAATTGTTCCAATCTAGTAAGCTACGAAAGAAATACAGCCGACAAAGGGTGAAATATGAACATCAATGGTAAGTTTCAAATTTACCCTATTTATTTTGAATGTAAGATCTTGTGACCCACTAAAATTCAGTTCACAGTGTTTTATGAAAAATAATGGCTGAAATTGAATGTCTTAATTTACATTTAATGCAATTAAGAATGGTTTAAATTATGACTGATGAACAGCACACACAGATGTCAGTCAGTTTCATCAGAATAAATTGAAGTCAGTGTCAATGAATGCTCCACTGATAAATCCCACTTTACATAAAATTAATAAAAATAAGGAAATATAATCCTTAGCTAATTGCAAAATGTTCTGGAATTCCCCTGAATTTTGGAGGGGGTGGGGGAGTGTAAGTAGAGAAAGCCACAAAGTAGAGTATGAAGAGCAATTTATTTTCAAAGATGTCCTGTGTGAAATTGTGAAACGGTCTGAAAGTTTACTGCAAAGGGTGTTATTGTGCAGAAGTACCTTGCTTTACTAAAATGAGTTATGGAAGAGTGAGGAAGATGCCTTTAATGTGCAGCTGTGCATGACCACAAAAGAGCAGTCCTCCTTGCAGTTACCTGGGAAGTGCTGTGCCTCCACACAGGGTGCAGCACCTGAACTCGTATTTCCCCTGCTTTTGCAGCTTCTTAGGGACCTGGTACACCTTTGCCAAATCTGATGACAGCAAGAATTTGCCCAGAGTTTTCGACCCTGTTCAGTAAAAGCAATCGAGATATCATTTAGCACTCTCACATGTAAAGAGTGACAACTCCTCCATACAGGCATGATCTTCCAGCTTTCTATTGGCACAGAGTCTGGCATGGCAACATCATGGCTCATTGGGGGTCCCCTAAACAATCCACAGTTGGAAGGGTAATTTTCATAAAATTAATATAAATTCAGACTGATTTATAGAATGTTTTTGAGGTAAAGTAAGTATATCCTGAAATTTCACCAAACATTTGATAAATGTTTTTCATGCTAACACATGAGGGCAGCTTTCATTCCACATTCTGCATTAAAGAGATATTCTTACTTTCTAAGCAAATACAGAATATTTTTCAGTCTGCCTTCCTGGAGCAAACGTCAGAAGTAGGGAGTGCTGTAAGCTCAGCATTTGGCTTACAAAGTCATTATGGGGCAATCCTGCAGTCCTAGTGCAGGAAAGAGAGATCCAACTAATGCTGAAGCTAAAAGGATTTTGAGCATTTCTTCTGCTTCTCTAAGACTGCAGAGGCTGATTTTAACAGATCTAAATTCCCAGGCTACGAAAAGATTCTTTCCGTGGAGGACCAGGGTAATTCTGGAAAACATTGAGCTTCCCCATCACAAATGCCTACACCTGCTTTTGCTGGTCATGTCACCAGAAAACCTCTGAAGAACAGTGTTATCTGACATGTAAGCTGTGATTTCACAAGTTATCATAAACATTTTTATTTGTAAAGACTGCAGGTTATCAACCATTTTTTTGTGCATACATAAAGACAAACACTTCTTAAATAATCCCTTTTTCACATCAAACTATTTTCAGTCAAGTTGGAGAAGTTTTATATGAAGGAAAAACTATAATCTTCTAAGACTAAACATTGCACCTTCTAAAATGTGGAAAAAGACAAATGATGATGTTACTGTAACTAAACCTCCCAGCAGTATTTTACAGTTAGAAGCTTACATTTTCATGCCACATTTGTAGAACAGGTGGCAGTAGCAGAAGCTGAAGTTGGCGCTTAAATGTACATGGTGTATATTTTGCATAGGTGGGAAATGACTCCTCACCTCTTTCAGGATCTGCCTACTCCCTGTTGTACGTCTGTTCCATGGTATCAGGTTAATCAGGAAGCCTTAATTGTGTATTCTCTCTGGGTGCGGGTGTTCATTGTCTGTATGTTAAAGAGTTGAGTGTCCTACCTGTCCTTTTACAATATGGCCACTGGGCCAGTGTGTGCCCTAGATAGGTCACTTGAAAAACATATTAAACCTAGGGAGCTGGAATGATTTATGCAGCTCCTTTCTGGTGCCCAAAGGCAAAAGGACACAAGTTTAGGTCACTGTAGCCTCCTGCACTCCCACTTACCTTTTTCTGTGAAATGTTTTCCTGTCATGCCAAGCTCAAGTTGCTGGGCTTGCATTTCCATAGACCTGTGCAAAACCAGACACTGACTCAAAAGCCGTGGGAAGCATCTTCCACCAACAGGATCTGAGCACTACCTCTCCCTGTTCAAACCCACGGGAGCTGTGGGTGCTCCACGCCTGGTGTCAGCCAAGTCACTCATTACACCTATGGACAGTATGGTGTCAAACAGCTCATTAAATCCTTGCCAGAGACTGCAAAGACACCAATTTAAGCACCTACCTAGTGCTAAATTCCCAAAACGGAGGTACATAAGACTGCAAACCAAGAAATGAGGTGTGTTCTGAAGTGCACTCAGAATTGTGTGCAGTATTAGTACAATGTGTCTTTGCTATGCCCTTATTATCTTGTAGATATATAGTGTAATTTATGCTAATAGACTGACTTCCAAATTTACCCTTGCTGTGTTAGTTACTTTTCTAGAAAGTACAAATGGCACAATGTTAGCAAAGAACCTGAAAAAGCTAGAAACAGAGGGCAGGGGAGCAGCCCCTGATGATCCACCCCAGACTCCAGTCCACAGAAAAGTGTGTTATATTTTATTCTCCTTATATTTTCTCGTGCTTTTTCAATTTAGCTTTAAATGCATAAAGCTTCATGTGATGGAGCTTCTCAGCTTCCCGGGAGAAATTGCTCCAGAGCTGTTTTATATATTTTGCTCTCATGAAGCTTTTCCTGATTCTTCAACCTAAATTTTTCGTTTGTTAACTTCCTCATATTACTCCTACTATATCTCTTTTGTCAGCCTAAATAACTTTCCCCCTCTCATTTGATAGCTGTACCCTTCAAATATTTGTAGCGTGCCATCCTATCCTTCCCTTGTGTAGTCAAGCTACATATATTTTGGGGGTCTAACCCTTTTTCAGCCATTCTTTCCATTCCCTTACCCACATTTGCTGCTCTTCTCTGCGTAGTTTCCTCTTTTGTTCAGACAAGAAAGCAAAGGATATTCTAAATGCATGTTTGTCTTGAAAATAAATGCTATGCTTTTGTTTGCTTGCCTTTCCAGCCACAAATTTTCCCCCTTGTAGGCTAAGCATACAGAGGGGAGCATAAATGAAGGAGGCAGGATTTGCATAGGCATGTAGACTGCCTTGGAGTGACACAGAATGCTAATAAAACTGGTTTAAGGGGTTTTTCTATGTACATTTTTTTTCCATTTGACTTTAAGAGATCATCACTCAATGTTATTTCTTAAACTGAAGAATCTAAGGCGAATGCTTTGACTTGATTTTAAAGACATTGAATTTTTTCTGCTGGTATAAATAGTATGGACACAGTAAAAGTACTTGAGAGAGCCTAATGAACCATTTCTTACACCCCATTACCTTTAGTCTGATATGACTGAGAGTACGGGCACTAATTATCCTCTCTTTCACAGGCACCGACATAGATCTACAGTAGGTCTTAAAACACAATATTCCATACAACTCTTAGCAGTATCTCATGTAATACATTTCTGTATTTTTTTCTAATCGAAATTTAAATTAGAGGCATGCCACTTTCCATCTACCTGCCACTTATGTATGTTTTATGAACAATTCTTTTAGATTATTTCCTACAAAAAAAAAAAGTGCAGGTAGCACACGACCAGTCACAGAGTGAGTCCTAAAAATTAAAGGATTTGTCTTTGAAAGGAGTGAGGCAACCATACTGCTCTAATGACAGAGAAGCTCCGCACAGTGGAGACTAGCACAGGAAAGCTGCCAGTTGAGGGAGTCAAGGGAGTGTGAGACGAGCACAAGATCAGAGCTCATTTCCCCTGGGTCTCTCGGAGAATGGAAAATTGCTTTTACTAGTTTAGCTCTGCTCTTCTGTACAAGAAAAGAGCGGGGAGCAAGGCTGATCTAGGGGGATAGGAAATCATGCATTGCCCTGCACTGGTTTGCATTTCACAGATAGCCTTGCTGAGGTGATGCAGATGCATCAGGTAAGATGTATGCCTATCATTGTCAGTGGCTATGCTTTTGCAAATTATTTGTCGGACTTCCTAGGCTCAGGTCATGTGGGGAAGCTTGCCCACATCCTCTAAATTCTAGCCTTGTTGATCCACCTGGAATGCAAAGTACAGTGCTCCAACACCTCACTGCCCTGGGGTAAATTCTGCTCCCTCCTGGAGTGCTGATTTGCACGACTGTTACTGAGCTTGAACCTTTATCTCACGTCAGATGGAAGATGAAGTTTTCTGTGGTTAACGAGGAAACACTTGGAAACATATGAGCTGCATATTGGGATGCAGATGGTTCTATAAGACAGTACATACATTTATAAAGGAGACATGTAAGGTCATTGGGAACCATCTGCTTTAAATATTTAAATGTCCTTACACTGAACGTATGAGTAGTTTTGCCCTGGACTTGTAATATTAGCCATCTACCAATTTTTTATAATAATGGTGAAACAAAAGAAAAATGGGAAGGTGGGAGACAAGGCATGGCAACCAATTTACAACATCTGGGCCCTCCACAGCCAGCTCAGCAGCGATGCAACCTGCCCAGGAGCAGTTTACTCTTTTTGCAGTGGTTCACCCCCAGGCAGGAGCACATCCTCTGGGGCCATCATTAAGTCCTGTGCTGCTCTGACCTGGCAGAAGGGAAGTAACTAAACAATCTAACTACCAGGAAACCTCCATGATCCTGTTCCTCCTTGGACAGGTTGTTTCCATAAGGGGGTAGTTTTGGCATAATTTGCCTTGTCCAAACAGCAATCAAAGATCTTTTTCTTGCACTAGTCCATATTCTAACTGAGCATCAAAGAGCTATAGCTCCCAAAATTCTTGCCCTGCTAACTCTGCACTTATTTTCCCAAGAAGACAGGTTCCCACTTTCTTTCAGTTGCCCCCAACAACAAACGAAGATAAATTTATTGTGTCCCACTCTCTGCATTGTACTCCTTGCATGGTTTGAGAGCCTTATCCTGGCAGGCAGTCTTGCTGGCACTCAGAAAAATCACTACCCTTAACTGCCCTAAGTCCCACCTACACAGACCCGTGCTTTTTCTAAAGACAAAAGTAATGTTAAAACACTTTGGTCCTCCTTTATTTTACTGATGTATTTTTCACCAAACTGAACCATACAGGTAGAGAGAGAGGAACTGGAGGGCTTCCAGGAATGCAGTAATGCTCCAGCCCTGACTCTCAGCTGCACCTCTGGAGCCCACAGCACTGCAGTGCACCCAAGGAGGAGCAGTCTAGAAGGATCTACATACTCTGCATTTAGTTCCTCACTGCAGGTCCTGTAATCAACATGGGAAGGCAGAGAACACCAGCTTCTTTCCATCTCTGGGTTTCTCATCTGGGTTTATCTAAGAAAGGTGCCTTTGGCTTCCTGGGCCAGTGTACTCCTAGTGCTGGCTAACAGCATTGAAGAGCCCTGCTGGGGCAGGGCAAACATGGTACCCACAGCAGGCAGAACTGCTGTTCATGCCTGTGCACCAGCAGAGTAGTTTCTTCATATATTTTGTATCTCTGTCCGCTTGGTAATCTGAGGAATAGAATCCACACAGTCAAATTTTTAAATGATTATCCAGTTTCACACCCTTTACTGGGAGTATACATATACCATATACATCATACTTACATACACATACACACAAGTATATATATATATATATGTATATATATGTACATATTGTTCCTGGGGTCACATTTTCCCTGAGGTCTGTCCTTGCACTACAGTTCTCCTGTTCATTCTCTCTATCTAACATATGCAGGTATGGGGATTAAAAAATTTACCAGGACAGAAATATTGCTCTTGAGGGTAAAAATCTGTTACCTACCAAAACGAGGAGAGCTGTTCTTTTGCTCTCCTCTGGAAACAAATGAGGAATAAAACCACAGCCAAAACAATTC
>VZTB01002657.1:2426-17619 GCA_013397245.1 Thryothorus ludovicianus | reverse complement strand
AGTTTGAATCATTCTCTCTCAGACTGCCTTAAACTGTAAGAACAGTTCTGCCTGCAATTACCAAAGCCTAGGAGCATACCAGGATAACCTCCTTCCCCAACATGAAGCCTTCAATTGTACTATTGAAAATGACAGTTGGTTGTTGTTGCTATTGCATTTCACTGATGTAATGATTTAGAGTCTTGTCTTACACCTACTGAGGAGAAAAGACAGACTCCACCACCTTCTGGGAGCCCCCACGCTCTTCCAAGTTCTCTTTGAGATTGTTTGGTTTAGGTTTGTTGGTTTTTTTCATTTTCCCCAGGAGACCTTAGTCTGTGTTATTACAGATTCACTACATCTATCTTATCTTCATTTCAGTATTTCTGTCCTTTTTAAAGATCCCTTTACAAATACTACTTGCACCATCTCAATAGCAGCTTTCCATTCACAGTGACGATGTGACTTCTTAATGAAATTTGTGCATCTGTGTATCCTTGGATAATATTCACAATAAGCCCCAAATGGCAACCCAGAGAAAGAATGAAGAATCTGGAAGAGAGGAACAACAAAAAGGATAGATAAAAAGCAAAAGTGTAATTGCAGAAATAATTGCACTGCTTTGCTCGCACAATTAAAAAGTATATTGGGGGAAAACAGTTAAATTATCTCACTGAGGGTATAGTGTGGGGAGTTTTAAAGCTCTAGTGTCAGCTCAATTAAAAACATACCCTAACAACAGCACACTGATTTATAAAGCAGATGACATTCTCCAGCAGCCTGAGATGGTCTCTGTGACACCACTAGCAGCCACCCCTTCCTTCTTTCCTTGTCCTTTGGAGCATCATAGACTGCTCAGGATGATTTCAGACTGTCAGGGCTCAAAAACAGCTGTTCCTTTTCTGGAAGCCAAACAGCCCTGCCTTTCACTTTCTATGGCAACAACAGTGAACCCTTCGCAATCTGACCTGCTGAGGAAAACCTGCTGTTAATTAAATGTTAATTGCCTTAATGCAGTATGCATTATGTGGAAAAACGCAAGTTATTTTAATCTATATTTCAAAGAACACATCTGAGGCTTAAAATGACAGGCAGAGGCACCTTTTAAATTATATATATTGCTTTTGCCCCTTTGGTGTTAGAAAAGACTCCTGAGAGGTGCTGTTCTACTATTTTTCAGACTTTCAGACAATTTAATTTTATTTCTATGCAAACCCAAATGCAGCATTAATAGCCAAGTTTGAGTGATATTAAGATGCATTTTTAAAATTACAGACACTATTTCTTTTTCTTTTAAAATATATCAGGACCTGAGCCCTTCTAATTCCAGCAGACAGGGTGTGTGATTTGATTGAGGGATCACTATGCCTGGGCAGATGCAAACGCCTTCGTGCTGCCCCCTCTGTGGTAGGCAGGTGCCCGTAGAGCCATTCTCAGAGAGACCATGCCACACGCCACTTCCAGCACCTTGAGGGAAACAGGATTGCCACCAGCTTCTCAATTTGAAGGGCTTCTCTAGAGCAACCTGTCTCCCTCCTGCAACCTTCTGCTCAAACACTTTGCCTTCCTTTAAACTACTTAGCACCTGCTCCAAAAGACCTCATTACCGCAGCAGTTTTCTACCAGCTTGGCCCAGGCCCTGAGGAGATTTTCCATCCTCAAGACTGAGGTGATGGGGATGAGAGGAACTAGAAGGCATAAACTTAGTGATGTGTAGGGGAACAACTTCAAAGCTGCTTGCTGTGGCCAAAATTCATTGTAATGGCTGTCATGGGCACAGGAGGTCCCAAAAGCTCCTGTCCAGGTGTGGCTGGGTATGTTACACTGCTTTTTTCTCTCTCTTTTGGCTGGCCAAGTTTATTATTGTATTTTACCTTAGACTGCTGCAAATGCCATGATGGTCTGTGCAGGGCATTGCAGGTGATGCAATAGAAATGCCAACACAAAAAAATATAAACAGAAAGAAAAGAAAAAGAAAAAAATGGTTATTCCCATTAACTACTGGCTGACTTAAGGAGCAGTGGGGATGAAACAAGGTGTCCCACAATGTGTGCTTGCATAAAATCACTGATCATGTACCCATGTTGCCCAAACTATCTTCTGAGAAGAATAAATTGTGCAGGGATATAAAAAACAGAACTGATAGCAGCAACCATAAATGCATCATTCTTCCTTCTTCCCTTCTTTAACTTATCTGCAATTCGCAGAGGCAAAATACTAAAATTAACAGTAGAGAAGGGTCTGCTGTTCAGCTTCTTTGCTGTGCAAAAGATAAACTGAGGCTGATGATGTTCTGCTGGTTTACACTAGCAGCAAATTCCACTTAAAATAAGCTGCATACATACTGCAATGGTCTCATGGGGATGTAGGAATACCTACTTCTATGATTTGTTGCAAAACTATTTATAGGCTCAGAATTTAATCCCCTAGACATGAAGCTGCCAGAAGAAGGATGTCAGAAGAGGCAAGGCAAGTGCTGTCGGGGAAGCGATGGCACTGCCAGCACAGCCCAGGGGCCTGCCTAAGCACAGAGTCAGCTTCCATTCCAGAGACCTGAGCCCTTCTCAACCACATCTGAATTTGATCTCTGATATTTAGCAATCTGGGGAGCATCTCAGTGTTTTTGGACTACTACATGCATTATTTTTCTCATCTTAAAGCTGCCCATGTAGAGAAAAACACAAGACTTCAGGAACAGTTACCAGCATGATTTGGTTTTATTACCTTTCTGTTCAAGACCCTTGTTTCCCCTTGTAGCATGTCAAATTGCCCCCAAAACCATATTATACAGCAGAGAAATGTCGTTCACACTTCACTGGCTATTGATTTACTTTACTTATTGGCACAAAATCAGCTTGAGATAAACATTTTGTCCCCCATTTCCACTATTGTAAGCGATATAGTTCACTGCAAGATAGGCAAACCCCAATGTGCGGGGTCACAATTCGACATGGCTTTCTAATCAATGTGTGAAAAATTACCTAATGAATAATGGGTTGCACATTTCCACAAACAAATTAACCAGGGTGAGACTGAAACTAATGATTATATTTATCTAATGTAATTTCACATCTGTTACTAGAGCTAGTAATTTTTTTTCTTTCCATAGCATCCTTAGAATTGCAGCCTAGCTTTTGAAAGACAGACATTTTACATCCATTCAAACACATAATGTTCAAGTTTCTTATATACATAATTTTAAAACCACAACATATTTGGAAAGCTTTTTATTATTTTACAACATTTTTTGGGGGTTGAACTGCCTTTTGAAATGTGGTACGGTTCTCACACCAGAGCCAGGATGCTCCAACTGACAACATCTCCCATACAGGGAACAACAAAAGTGATCTTTTCCCCAATATACTGCTTGTTAATTTTCACTGGAGTTAGGTTAATGTTATTTGCAGATGAAGAAGTTTGACAGTGGGAAGAAACCTCACAGTAATGTTTGTTTTCTTCTTCTTAAAATAGATTTGTGTTTTTCTGTTCAAATGATCCATTTTGGAAAGCAGATGTTTCTGGAATCTGACTGCAGACCCCTCACATGTTGAAAAAGTAGCCAGAATCCGATGCAGCAGGATCTTCTCAGAATAGGGAAAGCAATTGGCTCTGTGAGGTTTGCTTTCTAGCTGGGGGTTTTTATCTTCCAGGCACATTAAAATATTTTGCTTGAGGTGACAAACGTTGCTTAGGCACCCTCCCTGGTCTCCAGAAGATGAGGCATTAACTTGTCTGTCCCTCTCCCAAGAGAAGTGTTTCAAAGAAGGGCTTCTAAGACCACTAGGGAAGCACAAAGAGGTCAATGCTGGGGTTTCCTCCCCAAAACTTGGTTCACCTCAATCCCCATGGGGCTATAGAGCTCCTCTTGCAGCAACCACCTTCCTTCCTGCTGCAGGGGGCTGTGTCTGCTCTGTAATACCCACCAGCTTCCAGATGCCTTTAAAAAAGTTACAAGAAAAACAAGAGTCTCCAAATGATGTCAGTGCTTGAATCAACATTATTAAACAATTTCACAACCTGTCTCAGTCATGGTGGCAGCTTTCATAAGGATTTATTATCCAGAAAGAGAAGAAGAGAGGGGGCTGAGAGTGCACAGAGGTTTGAAAGTCATTGTACCGAGAGTTTAATTATTGTATTTTTCACTGAAGTTGAAAGTATTGAGGAAAATCTAGCCAATTTCCATATTACTTCATTTGATTAAAGAAGTTGTATGATTGTTCAGAATGTGTAATTGCCATTCAGTACAGCTGAGCTGAAAAAAAGCTTTTTGACTTCACATCCTTAATACTTGGGGATATTTTGTAGCCTCGTTGGACTAGAAAACAAAAGTGGGAAATTAGAACCAGCATTATTCTGAAAACATTCTGATAATTGCTTGACTGAAAAGTATGGCAAACTCAATGTGTATTTCTGTTTCGATTTGTGTGTATGAACCGTTTTTAATAGTGTATGTTTATGTTATCTCCATTGGGAAGAGTCCTCTATACAACCATGTTGTGTATAGGGCAATATATAACTTCACAGGTGGGTTTTCAAACCACAGGAAATAAAGCATGACACAGTATCATGTTTATTACATGGAGTAAGACATGCAGACATCCTGCAGTTCTGTGCCTTACAAGTCTAAAGTTATGTTTTCTGTTTTAAGTACTCTTTTGTATTTGGCTTCTTTGTTGAGGAGACTCTAAAAGTGTACTACTACAAATACTTCTTTTTTTTTTGTTTTTTAATGAGAGCAGATAGCCCTAATTCCTTTTATGTTCATTCCAGAAATAAAAGACCTTGTTTTTCTCAGAAGCTTGTAGGACTGCTGGGGAACATTCTGTCTGGGTCACTCTAAAACTGTTTGGTTACAAAGTAGACCTCTGGATCTCTTGATGAGGAGATTCCCTGTTCCACCAGCTTCCACAGAAGAGGTGTACTGCTAGCACATCACCTAATGAAAAATGGATTACACATTTCTACAAAATAGCTAACTAGAGAAACTGACACTATCAAGTGTCAGCCAGCCTGGCAATGGTTGAGCTGCATGCTTCTGTGCGAGCATCTTCTGCAGTAGCTTGTTAATCCCCACCTATCCCCCACCAGAGGAGTCTGGTGTAACACCTGAAGAGGTTTCTGACCTCTGGAGTGTGAATGGACTGGGATAACACCAGTGCATCCATTCGCTCACAGAGATTGAGATACCTGCTGCCACTGGGGGAGGCAGGAGGTGTGTAGGTGCCAGGCACGTCTCACTGCACTGGGGCAGCTGAGCAGCTTGACAGTCACCACCTGACTCACAGGTAACTTTGGTGGAGTTCCAGGACATGTGTGATGGCAGTTGAAAAACAGTATGAAAACAAAGCACAACATACTAGAGACAAACTCATGTGTAGCCACCCTGACCCGAACACTTGGTTGTCCAAATGTACCATTCTTTCCAAAGCATCTTCTTCTCCCTACTGTGAACACAATGACTGCAGTGGGTCCTGGGCTGGCACAGTCTGCAGAAGCCACACAGTGGGAGGGCTTTGACAAGGCATGGAGAATCCAGGGATTTCTTTTTTCCTGAGGACCACAGTGACAGATATAGGTAGAGCTGCTTAGGGATGGAGCTCAGGAAAACATTTGGTACCTGCTGGTAACAAGCATATTCACACAGTTATTTTTGCTTCTCCTTTATCCAAAACATTTGCTTCAGTTAATGTCTTTTAGCCTAAGTCAGACTTACTCAGTGATATAACTCAATACAAGCAATTCCTGTTTTAGTAATAATTCACTGATTGCTGCATGGGCGTTTGTTGCTGGAGCAAGTAGTGAGCTTGTTGACTGAAGAACACAAAGAATGTTGATGTAAACACAGCACAGAGCTGCCCAGGGGGACTCAGGGCATTTATAGTGAAAGCACACCAAAAATAAACTAAGCATCAGTTTTTGTAGCAGAGGCAGTCTGAGTGTCTCAGCCTGAGTCCAGAAGGAGGTCACACAAGAGAGGCATGGCGTGACGACAGCCTCAGTGCCTTTTCATGATAACCTGGCTGCACCACTTGTGTTTCTCATTTTCCCTCTGGTACAAATTTCTCACTGAGGGTTTTGACAATTTTCAAATATTGTCATGGAGAGTGTGACAACATGAAATGAGAGTAGAGCACAATGATGCAGTAAATAGTTACATTATTAGAATAGCAGATGCTGGCATTGAAGCAGGGTTGTTGGCCTAAAAAATAGATTAGGAGGGAGGAAATAGAAAAAAAAATCTGTGAGATATCAGAAGCAGTTGATAGCATAATAACATTCATATGCAAGCAAGGGTTTTCTGTGGCAGTGTGAATCAGCTCACATGCTAATATGACCAGTAAATAAACCATAGTAGGATTTTGAAGTTGATATTATTAGTCACCAAATACAACTCCAGGCCACTGAATCATGTCACAGGATTGTATTTTGGACTCCAAACCCTGACACTGCTACTCAATAGGCAAGAAAAAGTCCTATAGCAGTGCTTGAGTAACATCCAGCCATCTACAGATAACGTAAATTCATCATAAACCTGGTGTTATTTATTTCCTATTGGCTTGTCCTTGTCATTTCCTAGTGTTCTCAGAGTTACACCCTGAATGAGTGCATGGATACTGCTAAAATTTAGGACATTTGAATATGCTGTGCTACCTAAATTGGAGTCAGCAAGGCTGCTGCATCCTGGTCCCTGACTTAGGCAATTGTAAGGAATGGGTTCTCCTCACCCCACTGTGAAAGCTGTTGCCCATCTCCAGTGCCTATTGTTCTCCACCCAAAATTCTATAAACTGCAGTCTAAATTCAGCTCATAAGAATGAACTTAAGAGCATCAGAGGATTTTCTACATGCTTCCATGGCCCAATGACTCATGTAACAACCTGATATTCTGATTCTCTGAGAATATAATATTCTCTGAGAATCTAGTATTCAGAGAACCTGGGCATCAACAACTCCAGCTTGAAAACCACTGCCCCAAAAATCAGCCCCATCTGGATTGATACAGGCACCCAAATAAACAGTGAATTTGTGCAAAGGTAAACTCAACTTTAACAAATGTGCTGCTATAATCCTCGGTAAAGCCATGATAAGTGAAAGCCACTTGTTCTGTAGGATAATGTTGTAAAGCAGAATAACCAAAGCAGTATGTCAGCTGTCTGTGGTTAAATGCATCATGTTGCATTATAGATATTCCTCCATAGGAATACAAACAGAGAGAAAATTTCATGTGCTGCTTTCTTGCACATGGCAGGGCAGACCCAAACGCAAACAGAGACATCCTGTGGAAGTACTACCTGACAATGTTGGTCTCAGAATGTGAAGAGGTGGCCAAATGCACAGCTACTCTGGCCAGCACCCCTCAGCTAGAGCGCAGGTGGGACTCCAACTGCCTTTGCCAGTCAAACTTCTTCCCTGGGAGCCTCAAGAGAATGTACTGAGGCAAACAGGACATCTTTGGGATTTTCCACTGCTGTACAGACTCTGATACAAGGCAGAACCAATTAAAATTGCCCTAAGTTGAAGGAGGAAAGCTTTAGCCACAAAACAATTTGCGGATGAGTCAAGTGCCAGATGGTTTGAATTTTTTCTGCCAATTTGGAAATGAGAAGACCTAGATGTAACCTAGATACATCAAAGTCATTTCATGGAGGTTCACCAATTGAGTGGTACCCATGATAGCTGAAGGTGAGGGCAAAAGGCACAGCCAGGAATGGTGTTTCAAATTGCTTTTCACCAGGAGTGATTCACACAGGTAGTCACAGGAGTGTGGGATGTGTCAAAATCCAAGAGGCAGCATTGAAAGCAGGAGTAGGCTGGTAGATAATCTTTCACATAGAGGGTCATAAACTCCTTTGGGTCTCCAGTGGGTCTGCCTGACACAGAATTCATTTTTCCACAGCAACCCTCACAGTGCCATGGTTTGCATTGGTAGCTTAGTCTGAAGCAAGAGGCAAAATCAGATTTAAAGAGATCACAATGAGATTTAAACACCAGATGGGGCTGGTGCTGGTGCTTTCAAGAGCACCTCTGGAATGACAGACAACTGTAATATTAAAGGCGGCCAGTAGCAGCTAATGGAAAGCAAAGTTTTGTGTATTCATTATTAATAGAGCAAGTAGGGAGGACATAATTTAATAAAGAAGAAAGCCATTAACTAGTTGTGGAGTTTGATAAGCTAGTGAAAGTAAAAATCATTAAAACCGACAAAATATAGCAGCCTACATTATTTTGAAGAGGAGACAGATATCAAAACACTCAGAAGATTTTCAAATGAGTGCCCACAACACTGGATGCTTTAATTTAGTAGGTAATGGTATAACCAACTGCACTATATCAGAGTTATAACAATGAGGATGTGTGTATGGAAGGCATCAACAAGCTAACTTTGCAGCAACAGGCTGACTTTGTGGTTTGAGTGTAATTGATTGACTATAGAATCCATGGGTGAAATCTATAGATTTACACCCTACTGAAGAGGCCAAGAGAGGACATGATAATGAATGAATGACTATTGGAGCAATTTATTGTAGACAGAAGAATCATCCTCATATGAAATGAGAAAGGTCTGATTTAAGTGAGGATATAAAGAATGTGATGAGTGGGTCAGACGCAGCAGCTTCCTGTGTGAGATATGAAGACAGACCAGAGCAATTAGCTAATAGCACAGGGTCCTGCATCCTTTAGAAAACATCTCCATTGTAGCTGACTCTGCCTAGACAGAGTCCCCCAGAGCCAAACAGCATTGCCCACACTGGGAGGGATCTGTCCAGTCACAGTTTGAGCAAACATGAGCTTAATATTGCAGAGCAGTTAAAGCAGAAAGGGCAAAATGACAATAATATAAAATATAGTGGAATTATCTTCAAGTATTTCTTACAGTAATTAAAATTTAAAGAATAAAGTATGAGTCATTTATTTGCTACCAAGACCTGAAGATCACAAGCTGACAACAAATACAGTTGTGGGTGTTAATTACTGCTTAAAATAGACAAAAAGATTAGAGCCACAAACTGTACCAAGTATAATTCTTTATTTAGTAATTTAATATTCCTCCCTTTTCATTTCAATGCATTTTTATATGTCTGACCTTCTGTAGACTCCTCATTTTGTTCTCCAGATGAAAGAGCAAAGATGGTTAATTTCTGGTGACATTTTGTAGCCATGTAGAGGCTGAAATACCTTTTTACACTTGGACTTGTTTATAAATCTGAATTCAGTGGATATCTCCCTAGCCACATAAGCCTGTAAGCTAGGTGATGTTACCAAAGTGAGAGCCTATTCCTTCCCAGGGACACCCTGAACAGAGTTCATCCTGTTCTCAAGGACCCAGGGCACCAAGAAAAATACCCTATAATGGCTTTAGCCATGGCAAATGTCTGGACCACTCTATGTGCTTCTTCATGTGTCATCTACTCTCCCAGTGATTCAGATAGACTGTGATTGTGGAACAACCAAATCCTTCAGATTCAATGGCACAGGGAATCTCTGTGTTACAGACAAATCAAGTTTTGCCTAGTCTTTGGTATTGCCAGGAAGCTCAAAATCACATAGCAATTCTATCTTCTGGCACATAGGAATTTTATCATAAAGTAATGTTTATGCCTTGAAACAGGGACTGGTGCTTCCTGTCAATTATTAGACACCAAAACCAGGGGAGGATGCTTGGAGCCATTTAGAAATGCTCTTTTAAAAGTTAGCAAAAAATAAACCTTAAAAGCTAGTAAAGGAGCCACAGGGAATCATAGCTGCCACTTAAATTATATTAAAGGGCAATAAATTGAAACCAGTAAAAAAGAAATGTGTCCTTACAGGGTGCATTGTCAGCTTATGAAATTCACTGTAGCAGGAGGTCAGTGAAAGAAAGTCCATAGCTTGTTTTTTTCCCAAAGCACTTTTTGGATCACTATCATGGTGCTTCCAGTGCTGAGAGAAAAGGCTAATCAAACTTCATACTCCAAGGCACAAACTGTCTATGGGGGTCAGGAGAGAACGTCACCCTCAGAGACAGTGTGTTAAGCATATTCTGCATTTTCCCTCTCGACCTTCGAAGGAGGGTAAGGATCTCTGCAGAATTGTTATACAACCTCCAAAGGAAAATTCTGCACAAATGCCTCTGGATTCCTTCCTCCTGGGGAGGGGTTCTCCTCTGGCAGATTTCAACACCTCTAAAAGCATAATTTCAGCTCTGGAAAATGTATTTAAGCATTAGCATTGATTAATGATGCAACATAAAAGTGCAGAAGCACTCTTGAGCCTCAAAGACAGTCATGGGAGAAGCTGAAACAGACACAATTTATTGGCAAATAAGAGAGGCAACCTCCCACCCATACTATTGTGCAACATCCCAGGTGGAAGACAAAGACAGACTCATCTGTGCATGAGCCCCAGCTTTGAGAAATGTGGGAAGGAAGACATCCTCCTACCAGTTTTTCTCTGAGGAGTAGGAGTAAATCTCACAGAAGGTTTTGTATGACTATTCATAAAGCCCCTCAAACACAGCTTACAAGGACACTGGTTAATCCAGCAGAGTCCCCTGCCACATCCCAGGCAAGACCAACCCCTTTGACTCTTGCTGTTATTCATGTTGTGATCAGGTGAAAATTAAAACTGCTGTGCCTGCTGTGCCCTTCCACCACCACAGCCACCTCTATTTTCTTTCCCAGTTCCACAGGTGCATGAGTCCATGATGTTTAAAAGGAACCACTGGGTTCTCTGTGTTAAGACATGGCTATCAGCTGTCCAGCAAATTTTGGGTATATCGCTGTCATGGGCTGCAGTGTAAAAAGTAATCAGGGGTGTGTTATTCTATTATTTATTGGAAATGGGATGGGGGGTAGTGATGTTATCTTCTGTTGATAAGCCAGCTGATAAGAAACCATCAAGAGCAGCTTCCTTATCTCCTCCATGGCCCATCCTCCCTCCAGGGATCAGTCTTCTGCTAATGGGCCATTTAGTCCACTGATAAACTTCCATCATCCCATTGGGAAATGCTCCAGCCAGGGGGGGAAATGAGCCCCTCTACCTGGATAAAAACTGAGACTTGGAACACCAAGGCAGCCTTTTCCACTGGACTCCCAGAGGAAGAACAGGCCCATCCATCACCACTGGACCCTCAGCAGAGGGCTGCACCTTTTCTCCAGGATCACTGCATCAACAGAGGCACAACTGCTACTCCAGGAGGACTGCAGCCACCATTGCAAGTAGACTGCTGCCAACACCCTGACCAACAGGGTGTCAGATTGTATTCTGACTCTGTCAATGATTTTCTTTTTTCCTTATTGCATGTATTTTGTTTCCTTTTTGTTTTATTTTCCCTTTTTCTAATAAATTGTGTTTCTGACTTAGAGTCTCTCACTAGTTTTGCTTTTCAAACCAGAGCAATCACATGCATTCATGAAGACGAACTGGCTCTTGGGCCCCAGGTCTTACCTCCTCCATAGCTGGATGAGCTGATGTGGCTTGAGGTGCGGTCAGACACTTGAACATGATTCATGTGTGATCCTCTTATCTCTTTCAGAAAATAAAGCTTTTCACTGTGAGAAAGCTGAGGGGCAGAGTGATTTTGAGCACCAACCCTGTAAATGTCCACACGTGCATCTGCTGAATTCACTGCCAGGTCAGTATGATCTGTAAAGGCTGCAGGATAAAGGGTCCTCGCTTATTTGTCTCTACAGTTCAAGCAGTAACTCTATTTCAGCTATCAAACAGCTGAGACATATCTGTGACTTTCCAGGTTGCTAATTTCCGAGGATTCCTCTCCCACTCACTTCTGTGGCATTTGGATTTTTGCTATTTTATAACACATGTGAGGGAAAAACTAAAATTCCTTTGTTCTCCCTTTCATCTCTATGCCGAAAGGCCATGCTTCCCAGACCAACCCCTCTGAGCTCAGCCTTAACAGCAGGTAAGAGGTGGTCATCTCACTGCCAGAGCTTGCTGTAGAATAAAAAGAATCTTAATTCCAACATTGAAAACTGAGTGGATTTTGTTATTAACTCTCATGTTAATAATTTAGAAAATACTTGCCAAATCACCGAGTTCTCTCAGTTCTCTCTGATCACAGCTGCAAACTGCATTAGGTGTTAGAGTGAACGGATATATTTCAGACGAAATATTTGTACTGAATTATTAGAGTAGTCTGTATCACAAAATTACTAATAAACATTGCTTCTGGCTCAATTTAGCCTGAACTCAGTGAACCTAGCCAGTGGTGAGAAATCAAAAATTCTGAAATACCTGATGAATGAATCTAACTAATCAAGAAGCCCTGCAGGAAGTAGATGCCAGGATTAATGAGCCAGTGGTTTCACCATGCCATGCTGTTATTTCTTCACATAAATGCCCTCAGATGAGATTACCTTTGTCATGAAAAGGAGAAAAGGAAGGTTACATACTTTCAACTGACAGGTTAACTGCCATACCTCTATTACTGCAAGATACATTTTCATGTGCAGAGATTTTTATTCTGAAAAATGAAAATTTAAATACCACAACACAAATTAAACCACATTTTCATTTCTAAGAGCAGGGATCATTACTGCTAGTACAATAATATATTCCATGCTACAATGTTACCTGATCCCTTGCCTTGTACAAACTTTCTTCCCATATTAGTAATTGCTCAGTGATTGCAATCTCCAGCAGTAGGTAAGAGCAGATTCTGCCTTCCATGGGGATTTAAGCAGAGGAAGAGAGGAGAGAGAAGTGTCAAAGCATTTCATCAAGAGAGCAAATGAAAGGTTCCGTGACATTATCTTTATGTATATTCCTTAGACATTAGGGGTGATGTTGTGTTTAGAGGAAAGTAGAATTACATGAATATGTGCCGACATGGAAATGAATCCATACATAAGAACATAAATCTCAGTCTACTTACACACTCGGTGGAATAGCTTAAGGCTAAAATGCACCTTAACATAAGCAAATAAGCCCAGCTTGTAACAGCCCCAGTGCCTGGTGTTACCTACTTAGTCAGTAATAGGCTAATTGTTATTCAGCATAACTATTCCCTCTCAATTTACATGGAATTCACTCATTTATTTTGATCACTTTACGTGAATGAAGCAAAGCTGTTCGTGTTGTTAGACAGAACTGGTTCGTGCTGTTTCATTTTTATCTTTAACATCAGCAAGATTGAGACTTTATAGTAAAGTAATTCAGACAAAGCATGTAGCATATGAGAGTGAAGCCTGTGGTCTCCTTCCTTCCACCCATGTTAAACACATAAGAGCATCAGCTTAGATGTTTTATGCTGCAAAGCTTCAGTGGGTGCTAAGAGTACGTATAATTTCAAAAATCTCCAGGACTCAGAACACAAGGATCTATTGCTATGGAAACAAATCAAATTTGTATCAAAGTTGTGTAGGATCAAAAAGCTTTGCTCATAACCAGGACTACAGCTGCATTAGAATATGGAGGAATTATGGATGTTTTAGGAGCAAGCATTAAGCTGAAGGACCTTTCTTTGTAAGACCCCTTTCACAGAGCTGCAATGTTCAGTGTCAGGAGTTGGATCTTATAGGTTGTGTCTCAATCCTCTGCCCCCAGACATAGAGAGCATTTTTCTCCACCATTAAAAAGCACATATTTTTTTAAGATCTTCCATACCACACTTTACAACACTCCTACATCATAAAGCTGTCTTGCTTATAGCAATATAAAGCAGCTGTAAAAATTGCGTGCTTGTAAACAACCTTCCATACATTTGGAAGAAGTAGGGTGAGGTTTGCCCTCTTCTGCATGTAAGTGGACGCCTTCTGCCCTCCTGGCAGGCCACACTATGGGGAAGAGACCACTGTGGAACTGGGAGACCAAGGGACATCCCGGCCGACTGCCATTCCCCTCGGCTCATGCAGCATCACCCGTTGGAAAGGGAAACTGGAGGTATCCTAAATACTCTGCTCCGTAAGCACCCTGTGTGCCCACACCTTTGACGGCTGAACTAAACTGATCAGACTTCAACCTCAGAGCCAAGCCTGGGCGCAGAGGGGCAGCTGCTGCGCCCACGGCTGGGCTGGGGACTAGAGGCAGGGTGGGAAGGAGAGACAGAACATGGTGACTTCTTTTCCCAAGGGCTACCCTGATATGGACTGTGGTATGGGACCTGTCTCACCTATCCTACACTACCTCAGGGTGGAGCATCCTGGGTTGTTTCTGCACCTGCAGGAGCAGACTCCTGCAGAAGGGCGTAGGGCTGTTTCCTCAGGTGACTCCCAGAGGACTCTCTTGTGGTCTGGATCACCAATAATTTATTCTGCTTTTATTTCTCTTTTAAATTAAATATGCATATGTAACATGCACTTTGGAGCAGGCAAGGACCCTTCTGCGGGTTCCTATGGAGTCGGGCACTCTCAGGTGTGTGATTAAGAGGTGTGTAATTGATGTACAAGGAGAAGAGATCTCAGTGTATTGCATAAAAGGCAAGGGCGAGGGGGGAAAAAGAAAAAAAAGAAGCCCAAATCTGGATGTATTATGATGCTTGGCAATGTATTGCATTTCTTTTTCCCACCATATCAAAATTTGCACGGAATTAAAGCAAGAGTTGTCTCTTCCATGGGACTCACTTTGCCAGGAGCTGTGCCCTCATTCCACACTCCGAAAAAACGAATCATCCCTCCACTGCCTGCCTGCCCCAGCCTCCCGCTGCCCCACTCTCCTTCATCTCTTGACCCTGCCCTGCTTCAGCCAAGAACTTCTAGTTGCTAGCAGTTTAAAGGCCAACCACACAGAAAGATTAACAAAAGTTTATTAATCATGAAGTATTAAAATTGTGACAAGTGAAAGGCATCAATGCAAAGTTAAGCAAGCAAACTATCCCCAAACTTGTGACAAAGGACTCAGTGAATACCACAGAAGGAAGTCCTGTCTTTTTTTTTTTTTTTTGCCTGCAGTTGAAGACACCTCTCATATCTCACACGCCACATCAAAATCTATAATTCTTCATATCACATACTGAAAATGATTTTATTTATCCATTCACATTAACTTGATATAAACGTGTCCGGAAAAGTCAAGTAATATGTTTTATATTAGCTCAAACATTTATTAAGTAACCCAAAATTCAATAAATAAGCACAGACAATAAGTTAAAACATATCACGAATCGACCAGTATGTAACAAGAATGCTTTATCTACACAAAACATCCTATTTCACATCGTTTGTTCATTCCTCCAACGGCCCTGCCCTGCGGCGGGGTGACCGGCACATGCAGGCGGG
>VZTB01002656.1:690072-732216 GCA_013397245.1 Thryothorus ludovicianus | reverse complement strand
TCCTGAACCTCCCCATTCTCCTTCTTTGTAGCCTGGCACAGGTGATGTTGGTGATCCTGGCCCCTGTCCTCCTACCCTGGTGCCATCTGTCCCATGCAGATCTGCCATCCCCCCTATCCTCGGCCCCTGCCTTTCTCAGCTGCCCAGTGTGCCCTCCACCACCGCTTTTCTCTTCCAGAGAAGAGTTTGCTCCTCTGCAGAGTTCCAGAGCAGCTGGACAGGTATCCGATCATGGCCTTTGGGGATGAGTCCTTCAGGCAGTGCCAGGAGACCTCGCTGTCCCCCCAGCACTACATCACCTTCTTCATCATTGGACCCTTCTCCTTCATCGCCAGCATCTTCTTCTGCACCTTGATGGGCTCCCTGGTAGTGCTGTACCACAGCCTGCGCCGGGAATCCCGCTGCTGGGGGAGACCCCGAGTCTGCAGGGTGCACTGAGGGGGCTCACACAGACTCTGCCCGGGGCAGATGGGCATGGGCTGTGCTCCATCCATGCCCCTCTCCAGCTGCCTGCACCCACCTGTGACAAACTCATCCCTGTGGACCAGAAAGAGGAAATTCTGTTCGTGGGATCACTTTGGGTTTTCTCAGAGTCCCCCAAGACGGTGCCAAGCTGCCTCTGCCAGGAGGGAACAGCCTCCAGCTCAGCTGGAGACACAAATGCTACAAATGTTGTCTGTGTTTTGGGAGGCTCCCCAAGGCCACCCTCAGATCTGCATATCCCCTCCCTGGGGGCAGCCAGGGATCCTTCTCCCCTTGTCCTTCCCCCTGTGCTGCCCAGTCCCCTCATTTAGGATGCCCCATGTGCCTCACTGTGCCTATAGGTGCAGCCTGGGAGTCCCTGTATGCATCCCAGGACACAGCACATTCCCTTTGGTGCCTTTCAGGCCACCCAGGAGTCACCATTAGCCTTTTGGTGCGGCCCATTAGGCTCTGTGCCTTTCAGTTTGCTCCTTGGGCCTTTTGGTGCCCCCTGTACCCTCTGAGTGCCTTCAGTGACCTGAGCAGCCCCAGTGCTTTTTTCTGTGCCCTCAGAGCTCCTTGGCTTAGTGTTTCCTGCACTCAAATGCCATGTTTAGCTTCTGTGTCCTGGCAGGCATTGTTTTTCTTTTAGTGTACTCCAGAGCTCTCCATGTGCCTTTTAAGATCTCTGGGTGGCTTGGAGCATTCTAAAACCTTCATTGGGCTGTCAGACCACCCCAGGCCTTTCAGTGTGCTGCCCAAGGACAGGGCTGGTTGCAAAAAGCTCCTTTTGATAGTTTTTTGTTCCATTGAGTCAGGAATGTTGGTGCTGAGAAGGCTCAGCCAACAACCAAGGTCTAGGGTGAGGCTGAAGTTTAGAGTGAGGGCCAGGAAGAGCCTTGAGCCACCACTGATGTGGTTTGGCAGAGGAGCTGCCAAAGGATGGGTGAGGCTACAGTGGTTTCTCCCTCAATAGCTTTTCTCTAGGCTACAGCTCATCCCAAGCCAAGATGTGGAATTAGCTCAGTGTTGGGAGTGGGGATAAACAGGGCCCTTTACAGGGGCCCTTTACAGCAGTTTTGGCTGCTGCCTCACCTCCCATCACCCACAAATTGGGACTGGGCCTGCCCCTGCACCTCCCTGCCCTGCTGTCTGCTTCCCATTCCTGTGGAAATGCTGCTGGAAATGCTTAGTGAGAGTGCTGGGAGATGGCCTGGAAGGATCTGGAGCTGTGCTCCCAGGGAAAGCCACAAGCTGGGGTGACAAAAATGTCTTTCAAGGAGAAACAATGACCCTTTTTGGCCTGGTCTCTTACACACTGCAAGATGATCAGAGCCAAAATGCAAAATGAGATGCTGTTGGTACTAGAGCCTTGTTCACTCCATCTCCTGCCCATGCAAGAGCTGGGGCCTGCCAGGGATGTGGCAGGAGTCAGTGCATCCTTCACCAGGCTCTTGGCAAGGGTTCAGTAAATCACACATAAATAAACCAAGTGTCACCTCAGTGCTGGCTTGCTCCCATTTTTATTTTCAAAAGAGAAACCAGCCCCATGTGCTGCCACATGGCCAGATTCCTTCTTCCTTCTCTGTTGTGGGGCAGGGGTTCTGCAGGGAGCTGCTGGAGGCAGCATCTGCTCCAGTGCTGCACTGGGAAGACTGCAGGACCTCTGCCAGGATTGGCATCTTGCCTTTCCCAGGAGCAATCCCAGTTGTCACAGATCCTCTCTAGAGACTGTTCAGTTATTCCCAACAAGGCCTGGGCTTCCCATTTGGAGCTAGACCCTTGTTTGTCATCCTACATGGCCACCTGAACCCTGCTCCTTCCCTCAGACCATCCTCAGACCATGAGGCTGAGCCCCCATGGAGGCTGGGCTGGAGGTCTCAGCACATGGGGAAGATGCTGTGGGTGGGTGATGTTCCTTCAGTTCAGCCTTGGGAGGCCTTCATGTTTTGGAGATCCTATTTTGATGGACCTCTCTATGGAGGGGCTGATGCGTGGGGACTTTCCCAGTGCCTTTAGCCCTGTAGTCCATCCCCTATTCCCAAAGGCTGGCCCCATTGGCCAGGCCCCATGCTGGCTCCCAGGAGATGGGGAGCCCAGCAGTGGCAGGGGAGTGTTTTCCCCAGAATGGAGGTGGCACAGGGCCAGCTGCCATGGTGCTGGTATTTGGACAGCTCCAGGCTGTCCCCATCCCCTTTCTGCAAGACCTGTGCCCCACCCTGGCTGTCCAGGCTCTCTGTCACTCGAGTATCCCAGAATGGGAATGCCCTTTCCCTCCCAGTGTCCCCTACAGCCCCTGGACTTTCTCCCTGCTGGTTTGTCCATCCCTTCCTCCACTATTTGCAGACCCTGCCACAGGGCAGGGTGAGGCTCTGATTCACTGCAGGGCTCTCTGCCAGCTTTGCCAGAAGTTAGAGACAGAAAGAGGCACACAGCTCTGGAATAAACCACTCCATGATCCAGTCTAGATTTTACTGAGCTCTTGCAAAAACTTGGTATTAATGTAACATTGACGTATAAAGTAGAATGGGTCCAATTTCTCAGCTGGAGCTAGATGAACTTGATGGAGCCACAGCAGTCAGTGGGATGATGCTCACAGACCTCAGCTGCCACGTGAAAATCCCGCCTGCAGGGCTGCTGCCCTCGGGGGCAGCCTGAGGCAGGGGGAAGGTAGTCCGTGCCGCTGGGGCTGGGTACCACATTGCAGGTGGGTTTTCCATGGTGGCAGGAGACGGGATGTGATGCTGCCCGTGCACTGCTGCTCATCCCCGGCGCCGCTGCCTCCGCCCCCGCTGCCGGCGCCCACGGGGAGGGTGCTCAGGGTGGGCGTGTGGGCTCGAGGGGGGCAAGGTGCGGGGAGGGACGGCGTCAGCCTGGCCCATTCAGTTCCCTTCTCCCGAACTGGGATCTGCTTTCCACGTCTCCAGGTTCAGACAGATGGAAACGCCGTGAGCTGTGACTTCAGGGCTGCCGCGGGAGCTGCTGGCAAGCTTGAACTGCAGGTGAGGGTTGCAGGGGAGCCGCCAGTGCTGGCCGAGGGGCCCCGACAGTGCAGCCAGGCTGGGTGGCAGCTGCGACACCGCAGCGAGCCGGGACCAGCCAGCAGCATCTCTCCTTGCATTGCTGGTGCTGAGGCAGTGTGGAGCTGGGGTAGAGGTCAGTGCAACCATCCAGAGCCATTTTCCATGGAGAATTCCTGGCCAGGAGAGCTGCTGTGTGAGTGCTACATGCTGGCCGTGGCCAGGTCCTGGGGATGTCTTCTGTGCAGGAGAGGTGGGAGCCGGGATCTTGGCTGGCGGCACTCCACGGGCTCCGGAGTACCGCGATTAGCACAGGGGCGTGGGCTGTAGGGCGGGAGCTCTCTCGCTGCAGCCAGACCGCGGGTAGGAACCGAGTCACAGCCACTGGCTGATGGGTGGGAAGGGAAGAGGGTCCATCCCCTGCAAGGAGCAGAGCACACATCTTCCAGCCCTTGCAGCAGGCGTGAGGGTCACTCAGCACAGCAGGAACTTGTGCCCAACCTGCGGCACCAGCAGCTGGCTGCTCCAGCTGCTCAGGACCGTGGGCACGTCACTAGAGCCCTCCAGGTGGTGGGAGACGTGGAACACACGTCTGAGGGCCTGTGTGTGCTCAGAAGGCTGCAGCCTGTGAGGTTAAGCATGTGTTTGTGGTCTGGCACCAACTCTTCCCTGCTGCCGTGGGAGAGCAGGCACCGTGTGCCTTCTGCAGTCCTTTCCCCTTGCACGGAGCCAGTCAGTGGCAATTCTGATTATTGTGGAACTGTTTGGAAGCAATTATCTTTGTACAGTGAAGTCCAAACCTTGTCCTGGTCCTGCCGTGCTTCCTGGGGCACGAGCATGGCAGCAGGCCTAGGAAGGGACGGAGATATACAATGGAGTCACTGTGTATGGATGAAGGATGCTTTCCTCCCATCTCACCCGGAAGAACCCATCAGTGTCCCTTGAAAGGCAGTCCTGGCTGTGCCTTCCTACTGTGTTGGACAAGGACTGATGGCCCTCGGGGAGGAGGTCACACCACAGTGCTGACTGAGGGGTCGGAGAGGTTGAGCTGGCCAGTGATGTCAGTGGGGTGATACTGCTGCAACACACAAATAGACAGACAAGGAGAAAGAAGTGTTAGGCAGTTCTGGCACTTGCCCCTGCTGTGACTTCTATCCCATGTGTCCCTACAGGATATCTCTTGGGGGTGAAGCAATGCCCCGAAAGCTGCTGCTGGCTGAGGTCCCCTTCCCAGTGCCATGGAAGCTTGTGCAGAGGTCATTGCAGACGCTCTCCAAGCACCCCGGAGCTGGGCAGAAGGGACACCCAGGAGCGTGGTGCAGCTTCTGCAGAGCGTGGCTGCCACATCACATGCTGAGCCAGGCCCTCTCTGCACTGGGAGGGCTACTAAACAAAGCCTGTGACTCATCAGCCCAGCCCACGCCTGAACCTGTGTTTGGAGGGTCTGGCTGGGTTTTGGCACCTCTCTGGTGCCAGATCAAGCTGTGCTTTGAGGCCAGGGCGTTTCACCTCCTTGCTTGAATGACCCTGCCGTGACTATCCTTTCATGCAGGTGAGATGTGTGGTGTGGCTGACTCGTGATAAAGTGTGGCATTGATTGCTAATGTGAAAATATGGCCTGGGTTAGGGATGTGGCCTATATTTAGGGTCCTGAGCTCCTTGCAGATGAGGGGGCTTGGCATGGGAGAGGCCATGGGAGAGCCCTCCCCTGCTGCAGTCCCATCAGAAAATAGGGGAGAGAGCAGAAATACCCATCAATGGGCAAGAAACAAAAGTCCTTCCTCTCCAGGCAGGAATTTACAGCTAGGCAGTCACTTCCTCCCTTCCTCCTTCCATACTCCCTTCCTCTCCCAGCTCCACTCTCCTAACTCCCTAAACCCTGATCTGGAAGCCCTGTCCAGCCCTGCTGTGGGAGCGGGTAGCCTGGAGCATACTGTGCTGCCCTCTGGGGTCCTAATCTGGTGCCAGGGTAGGAAAGGGTCTCTGTGGATCTCATGCACTGCATCCCAGACCCTCACCAGGGACGTTTTCCCAGCCCTTGCACCATCAGGAGAGTTGATGTTTTGAGGGGCTCTGCTGGGGCTCCTCAGTGCTGGATTTCACCTGCCCTGCTTTGGTCGATGGTGGCCGTGGCCTTCGTGGCGCTGCCAGCAGCTCTGGCACTGTGGCTACCCTGTGTGCTGCACACCCTGCCTCCTGCCACCCCCTGAGCCTTGCATGGGGTCCTTGGGCTGCCCTGCCCAGCCCAGCTTTGTGCTTCCTGGGACCCCTCGGTGGGAGCTGCTGGGGCAGGGCCAGCAGCCAGCACGCTCCGGGCTCTCCGGGACTGTGCTGGGGATGTGCTGACACCCAGGGAGCCTCTCTCGGGATCACCCTGCCACTTAGGGCACAGGCTAAGATTCCAATGGAGCCTCTGGGAATTCCTGGCCATGGCCTCGCCTTGCTAAGGGGCAACAGCTCGGCCATCACCCCTCAGCACAGAGAGCGGCTGAGGCCATCCTGGTGTCACTTTGCTGCCTTGGGGGGAGCTTTTTGTGGCTATTCATCAGCCCACCAAAAAACACCCCTCTCTCCCAAAATCGGGGGCAGCCACCCCCTCCTTGTGAAAAATTTGGATTCCAGCTAAATGCAGTGTTTCTATGGCAGAGCTGCTGGGAGGTGTGTGCTTGTGGGATGGGGCTTGACTCCTGCAGGGAGGAGAGGTGACTGGGAAAGGGGAGAGGCTGGTGACTCACTGGTGGCGGAGGAGGACCTGGAGATACAAAAATGAATGGGTAGAATAAAGGTCCTTTGTTAAACATCCTGTCTCATGTGAGAGGGGTGCAAGAAGCGGAGTGTGCCTGTGTAGTGTGTGTGCCTCAGTGCACGTGTGCTCTGGTGGTGTAGCAGGGCAGGCTGGGGCCTTCTGGCCTCTCTGCACAGCTCTGGGGGTGGGAAACGCTAAAATAACCAAGTGAAATGGGCAATCTGGCCAGAAAAATTAAAATACAAGAGCATGGCTTTTGATTTGAAAGCATATCTCCTCCAATCACAGAGTTATCACAGGGTAACATTCTCATTTACTTTTTTTTTTTGTGTTAAGTTCATGCATGCAATTTTTAATAATAAAAATTAAAATTAAAATAAAAAAAGAAAAAGAAAAAAAGCAAGAAAACGGTCATATCAAAACTATGTTAAAGTAGGACTAATGCTAGAAGCACATATCAGTAATTTAGGTAAATTATGTTACAGGGATGGTGCAATAATCCCCAAACCAAACATTATAAAGCCAAGAAATTAATCAATATTAACCGTAGAAGAGACTCAAACATGTTAAGGTATGGAAGTGAAGTGAAGGCACCAAAAACTTTAAATGACAACCAGGAAGAAAATATAGACAAGAACTTAATGTCTTTAAAAATGACTTCAACCTAACTGGGCTCATATGGTAGTCCCTGGCTGGTGGAAGATTTTCTGGAAGAATTTTGGTCTGTTGTTGTGGTCTTTTTCAATTAAAAATTAGGATTCCAGCTAAATGCGATCTTGTTGTAAAAAATATCAACTTCCCTTTAGGAAAAAGAAAAAAAAAAAAGTGTCTTTGACCTACTTTTGGTTCTTTTGGGCCAAAAACTAGGCTCTTTCTCAGCCAAGAAGCGTTTGGCTTTGGGACAGCTGATCCTTCACTGAAAAGGTGACCTTTTCCAGGAAGCCCCTCGGTTCTCGCCCAGCTCTGGCACCATCCCCACGGCCGCGGGGCTCTGGCGCTGCCAGCGCCGGCCCTGGCGGGGCAGTGCCGTGGGACGTGTGTCAGCTGTGCCTGGGGCTGGCAGGGTGGCTCTGTGGGGGCTGCCGATGCGGGGGGCTAAGGGACCTGTGCACCTCGATACGTGTCTGTACGCAATGTGCCGGCTCGGAGGTGTCTGTGTGGTTTATGCGTCTCACATGGCGTCTGTGGGGTTGCAGTATCGTGGGTGGCTGCGATGGATGGCAACGTCAGCTCTGCCAGTGCTACTCGAGTTGCAGGAGCTGCCTATGGGGAACACATGCATCTCCTCCAGGGGCGGTGGGGATGATGTGCCGCGGAGAGGCTGTGCAGCTCGGGTGATGGTGGGCGCTAGGACGTTCAGAGTGGGGTGGAAGCTTCCCAGGGCTGTCTTGGCTCCATGGTGCCAGCCTGTCTCTCTGGCACTCCTGAGGGACCATTCTGCAGGGCTGCAGAGCAGAATCCATTTTTAAAACTCCCGACAACGGAAAGGAAAGAAGCAAGGCCACCAAGTCTGCATCTTTCGCTCGCTAGCCAGGAAAGCCCATGGGGCTGGGGTCAGCCTGGCCTTCCAGCCCCATGGGCTCTCCAGCCTTGCCCATCTAAGACCTGGTGTGGGCCCGCAGCTCTGCTGAGCATCATGAAACAGAGCACCTTGCTGCTTTCTCTTCTTTACAAGGACCCCAGGCAACGTGCCCCAGCATGCTATGGACTCATGGGGCCTTCCAGCAGGAGGGCATTGGGGTCTCTGAGCCAGGGCTGCTGCACGGAAGTGGAGCTCACCAAGCACAGGCTGTGACATGAGCTGGTGGCAGCACTCTGCTCCCGCTGGCTGCTCACCCTGCAGAGCAATCAGCAGGTCTGCCCAACATCACCACAAAGCTCGCTCCATCACGGACCTCCTGCAATAGCTGCTAGCCTCCAACGTGCCCATGTTGGCTTGGATGTTCACCCCATGGGCCTGTTCTTGACCCAGCTAGCCCAGTTCCCTGGGGAATGCGTCCTGGGACCCTGGCCATGGCAGGCAGAGCACTGTGACAGGCTTCTGAGCAGTGGTGAATAATTGACCATGCAGCTGCCCCTAAAGGGGGGACCATCTTCTGGGGCAAGTGGGATCATCTCCCTCCACAATTTGCCCATGAACAATGTGCCAGGAAGAGCATGATGGGGACCCAAACGTGGGGAACCCTGTGTTGTGCTGGACCCCAGGAAGTTTGGGAGGGGGAGAGCTCCACTGCCCATCCGTGGGACCTGTGATGCGTGTGGGCCCTGGACCTGGTCAGCTCAGGGCATTGGGGTGCTCCTGGCATGGGGCAGACAGGGCTGTGGGCAGCTGGTTGGTGTAGGATGGACACCACACCATGGAGCAGGATCAGGACCAGGATGTTTCCCTGAAGGAGCAAGGCAGGAGGTACCAGGGGTGCCACATACCAGCTGCCTCATTTTTTCTGGGCTCTCCCCCTCTCCTCTGCTCACCATGGCACTGCTTCCCCCAGGAGCCCAGGGCATGCACCATCATGATGCTGCTCTCCCAGGACAGGACCCCTTGGTTTCCTAATCATGGAGTAGTTCAAACTCAACAGAACATGGGGGTCTACTCAACACATGCAGATCTTTTTGCCAAATTTTCTCCCCTCAACTTCCCTTTAGGAAAAAGTGTCCCTCCTCCTCCTCACTCTTGGACCTCCCCCTGCACCACCCACCCTATCTCTGTCTTGTCTGCCCCAGTCATGGCTCAGGCCACAAAGACACAACCTGTGACCTTCCTGCAGAGCTGCTCAGGGGGTGCAGCAGTGGGGAGAGGGGACACCAGACATGGGGGCATTACAGGGACAAGGTGCCACCCAGGGAGCACAGTAGCAGCACAGATGACAGGGATGTCCATCTTCCCTGTGGGGTACAGATGATGAGTGGGAAGAGTGTGGGTGTTCCCCCCATGACTTCCAGGCTTCAAGGTGACAGTGAGAGGAGCACTTTGTGTGAGATGGTGGCAGTCGAGCCCTACCAAGGGCTCAGCTGTCCCCAGGGCCGTGTTCCAGGGGTGCTCCAGGAGCTTCTTGATATGGAGCCTGCGTTGGTGTCAAAGGCAGCCGCCTCCATTTCTCGTACAGAGCCGTGGCCCCGAGACCCCCTGCGACACCACATGCTGTCCCCGAGGCGCCCAAGCCTGCGGCTGGGGATGGGCCACCCTGCCACGGGGGCCATGTCTCCCCGCACTGCCACCGTCCCCCCGTCCCCGCTGCGCCTCGGGCAGCCTGGCGGGGACCTGCTCTGAGCAACCTCGGGCACAAACCCGCCGGTCGCCCCGGGGAGGGGATTTTGGCAAGCCCGTCACGCCGGGAGGTCGGGCAGCAAAACGCAGCGGGCGCTGCCACACGAGACAACAGAGTAGCCACAGTGCAGAGTGTCATACAACAGACGGCGACATGCAGAGGGACACGGCTCAGTCCGACAGACCAACAGCCCAACCTGACGCTGGAAGTGTCTGAAGCTCCAGCATGAGCAGACACATTTGCACATTTGCTTTAGAGGCAGCAATTTGGAAATTTTCTCTGGTTATGTGAGAGCAGCAGAAAACACGAGTTTGAACCAAGGCTGGGTCTTTAACAACCTCCTCTTTGGAGCCTTTTCATCTCTTTTCTAGAGCTGCATTACTGCTGACGATAACCAGAGACAGCTGTCGCTCCTGTGCGAGGACTATTCCGAATGCTAATTGTCACAAACAAAAATCACATGTAGAGAGTGTGACACGCATGGCTCTTGGTGAGGTGACACGGTGCCCAAATTAAATCGGGGTGATTGTTTTTAGGCATACAATGACAAACAGGTACAGGAACACTTAGAAACAGAAAAAAAAAAAAAGAAAAAGAAAAAATGTCATCAGTTTCAAGAGGTCAGCACCAGTAAGGTGAGCAAAGCACAGAGAGGAACATCAGAAATCACTCAGGCAAAAAGAAAACGAAAAAACAAAACAAAAACTCGGTTGCATCTCCCAACTCATCACAGGACTCCAAGCCACCTCCTGCCTGCCCTCCAAGATCCCAGCATCCTTTCAGGTACACGGGATGACTGACTCACTGACTGACTGACTGACTGGTGACGAACATGAGCTATGCATGTACACTGGCAGCTTCGGGATGGGTGTGTGGCAGTCGATGGGATGGCAGAAGAGAGAAAGAGAGAGAAAGAGAGAGGGCAGAATTGTTCTTCTTCCTCTTACCGTATCCTTGGAGGACCTACGTCTCTTGAAGCTGGAGGCCAGGGTGGAGGTGATGGACCTAAAAGTGGCTTTCTTTTTAGGGTCAGGTTCTGCTCTACCACTTTTTCTATCCTAAAATGAATATGTATAAGTAATTAGATCTCTAGTGTGTTGTTGGAAACTCTAAATCTATTTGAATACTGCCCCATGTCATGGCCTTCATTTAGGTGAGAAAGCTACTGGAGGTGTTCTGCCACTCCCAGTCCTCCAAGGGCCTCCGTGACCCACGGCTACGGCACAGCCACCACACTGCTACAGCTACGGGGGGCCGGCCTCACATGTGGAGAGCTGGGAACCCCTCTGGGAAGTAGCCCTGCTCTCCTGGTGTCTGCAGCCAGGCAGGCACAGCTGACCTCGCTTCCTGGGGATGCTCTGCCTGGCGCCCTGCTTCCACCGTGAGCCTGGCTGGACCGAGACGTGAGATGCTGCACCTACCACTAAAAAAAAAAAGTGCTCAGGGCCTTTTCTGAGGCTGAATCCTAGTGCCACAAGAGAGAGAGAGGACTGCATTGAAAGAGAAGTCATTGTATGAATATTCTGTAAAAAAAACGTGTTCAAAAATTCAAATGATGCAGTTGTGCAAAGCCGAACGTGGTTGTTGGTGGTGGTTTGGTTTGTTTTCCAAAGTAAAACAGGCTAAAAACCAAAAAGGAAACTGGAAGAAAAAGAAAAGTAAAAAAAAAATAATACAAAGGAAAAGAAAGGGAGGAAGCAAAGCGTTAGTGCCATGATGTCGTCGGGTCGGGATGAACTCAAAGAGAAACAGAACTGAAAGATGTAGGCGTTGGAGTTAGCGAGTCGGACCTGGTTGGCGCAGGCTGGGAGCACCAGCCGCCATGGTGCGGGGGCCGCGGGCCGGGGGGCCCGGCCGCGCTTGGCGCCGGGCGCTGGCAACGAGTCCTCCCCAATTGCTTTCGTGCCAATGAGTGTGACCTTTCCGACGGGGGACGGAGTGACCAGGTCTGGCTCTGCTACCGCACGGGGGTAACCAAAATGTATCCCGCTGGTGCGTAGAGCATGCTCGGGGATACATTTGCTCCTCCTTCTCAGTTCTCTCTTTTGCGGACATGCACAAACGGAAAGGAAAGCAAGATGAATGGAATGAAATGTCTTTTTCTTCCATGGCATCTCAGGAAATAGCCATGGCAAAACTGTGATCCCAAAAACCATTATTTTTGTTTGTTTGTTTTAACAAATAAATCTTTCCACTTGCCTACCTTCTAGCAATGTACCAGATACTAGTGCTCTGACGTTTCCTCCTGTGGAAAAGTCTTACAATGTCAAACGGCTCTTTACCATGAGGCTGTTTACCCCCACAGGGCAGCATGCTTTGCTCACAGTCCCACAGACTCTGCCCAAGGACCCAGTGCAGTATTTTCTAGAAGGTTGGCAAGTGAAAAATGGCAGTGCGACTAGTGTGCTCTGTCCCAGCAGCCTTAACCCCCTCGGTGCTGCTGCTTTTTGGAAGCAAAGGAAAAAAAAGGAAAAAAAGGAGAAAAAAAATTGAGAAATGGCTTTTCCGAGACTCTTTCCGGTGAACTGAACCCAGCGAGCTCTCAGGATACAGCAGCCCGGCCTTGTGCTCCCCTCGTTGCTCTCGGGCAGTCGCTTCCACCCAGGCAGCCCCCCCACAGCCCCAGCCAGTGCTGCTCCCCGGGGCCCCGGCCGGGCTCCTCGCGGGGTCCCCGAGCCTCCTTCTCTCTCTTTGCTTTGCTGGCTCTGCTCCGCGCAGCAGTGTCCTTTAGTCACCTAAAGGAGCTCTTGCTCTTTGAAGGCCGCTGTGCTTCCCTAAGGGAAAAACCAGCCCGGGCAACTCAGAGCCTCCAGCTGCCTTACACTGGGGTCAGGGACACTGTGGGGCTCAGCCCCGAAAGCAGCAGGGGAAAGGAAGCGTGAGGCTAGTGTCCCACAGACATGCCCATGGCTCAGTGTCACTGCCAGGCACCTCTGACCTTCCTGGGCTTCCCTGCCTGAGCAGCACAGACATGTTCCAGGAACGGGAGAAGCCTGGGAGAGCAACAGCCCCATAAAAGGAGATCAAGAGAGCCTTGGCACTGACAGGGACTAGCACTGCTGGCTCCTGTGTGGGGAAATGTCCTTGTCTCCAAAGGACAAGAGCACGCACCACCTCTTTTTGGGGTTGGTCCTGGGTATGGCAAGGGCTACACACTGCGGCGGAGCAGGCAGGGAAGGGGAGGTGATGGAAACTATCCCTGGAGCATTCCTCCACCTTAGCACCGGGCAGGGATGATCAGTGGCAGCGGGTTGACCCTCCCATCTGCTGGTGAGCGCGGCCGGAGCCAGGAGGCAGGGCAGAACCCGCAAAGGAGTCATGCTGGCACTGCCTGCTCAGCCAGGGCAAGGTGTGGCTCTGGCACGTGGTCCTCAGCAGAGCAAAGTCCCCATCTCGAGCTCCACTGGGGATGTTTGAACCTCTGCCCTGTTGGAGCTTTGCTGGGAGAGACAGCATCGGGCAGGGGCAGCTCCCAGGGAAAAGACACTACCTACAGCTTAACAGGCACCCAGTAATGCCCAGCTGGAGCTACTGGGAGTGGGGTGGGGGACAGAGGGCCCCATGCTAATCCACAGCTCTGCATTCACTGATTTGGTGAAGGAATGGAAAACGCACCTGGTGGAGATTTGCTCTAAAAACGATTTGTCCTACCTGCAGGTTTTTCCTCCACACATTAACGGCCGCAAACGCCAGCTGCATCTGCTTCCTCCGCGCGTCCTTATGTCTTTTGTAAGCTATCTCTATGAATATTAAAAATATCCCGGCAACAATACCTCCAGCCACCAGCATAAACACACCTGAAATAAGCAGGAAAGTTACAGGGGGCAGTGGAAATTACAACATGACCCCTCATTTCTTCTGCACCATGCTCAGCAACTGGAGCATCTCCCAACCCAAGGTCCCCCCACCATCTCCCTGCAGTTCTGGAGGGCTGGGAAGGGAACACAGCCTGGGCACCTGAGGGATGTCAGTGCCAGCTCAGGGGGGGCACAGGGCAATGTGCTGCAGCAATGCTGGGGACAGGCATGGCAAGCCCCAGGGCAGACCCCATCCCCAAGGCCATGGGGCTGTTTGCACCAGAACCCAGCCCTGGTGCCCCAGTTTAGCTTGTCAGGAAGCACAGCCATGCACAGAGCTCTGTGCTGTCCTTGGATGCCTGCAACCCTCAGGGCTGACATTTCTGGAGTGGTGTCTGAGGAGATGGAGCAAAATGCCCCCTTTCTCCATTGCCTGTAACTCAGCCAGCAGTGCTGATGAGGACAGGGTCCCATCTGACACCCCTCATCCCTCATCACTGCATTGTCTGGCTGTAGGACCAGTAGCATCACAGCGCAAAGGGAGAGCCTATCTGGGGGTTCTCACAGTCTTTGCAAGACAAAAATCCCTCTGTATCAATTATCCTTGTCCTGGCCCTGCCCAGGGCTCCTCAGGACTGGGAGGCTGCCCCTCACTTCCAGGTCCCTCCTGTAGCAGGGTTCTCACTCGCCTCCCCCAAGGTACTGTTCTCCTCTCTGCATTGGTGACAGCTCTGATTGCACTGTGACAGCCACAGTTTGGCCAGGGCAGAGGGAGGGGAGCCATGCTCACACCACAGCAGCCCTTTTGGCAAAGAAGGGCACCCAGGGAAGGTGGGGGAAGCTTTGTGGAAGTGTTCTGAACAAGATGAGAATGGAGCCCACCTCAGCAGCCTCCCAGCACTAGGAAAGCACAAATCCAGAAGCAGCTGATATTTGGTATGAGAGGAGAGCCCCAGAGAGGAGAATATCTTGAGCAAAAGTGGGCTACCCAGCAAAGGGGGAGAAAGAGGTTTGCAGAACAAACCTGCCATATTTTCAAAGGTGAGTGTTGCTGGGGCATTGCTACGGGAATCACACTCTTGATACCTCACCCAAGTCTTGTCCAAATCCTCCATGAAGCCGTTCTCGTGGGACCTGGAAGCACAAGGAGATAGGACAGGGTAGTCACTGGGGACCAGCCACAGGCAGCACACACTCTTTGTGCCTTTGTGCCCTCTGTCCTAGGATTCTGCACTTGCCTGCAGCCTGCTAGCACAGGATCCAAGCGTGTGCTGGTTGTGTGTGCACACCTGTGCATGTGTGGCTTTTGCACACAGTGTGTGTGGGCTGTCTGCAGGGGTTGCCAGCACTGCATGGTCACACACACACAGAGCCCACGCACAGTGCAGTGCTGTGAACAGGCACCCACAGCTCCCCACTGCCCCAGCAGCAGCTCTGGGGCAGAGCCTGCTGCCAAAAGAGCCATGTGTAAGCTGTGGGAAAGGTGTGTTCCCAAGGCAAGATGGAGCTGGCAGTGCTCTGAGAGCTCTTGGAGAAGGCTGCAGGGAGTGGGCATGAACCTCATCTTCCAGTTCCCTCCTGCATGGTTCCTCTGCCTGCCAGGGCCACTTGAAGCTCAGGCAATGATGGACCCCAGTCCTTTCTGGTGACCCCCAGCACCCTCTAGGTCAGGGCACTGCTGCCTGGCAGCTCCCTGCAGTGCACAGTGAGGGCTGGGACAGCCCAGCAGCTTGGTGTCACAGCTTGGTGTCACAGCTTGGTGTCACAGCTTGGGAGGACACAAGCCATGTCCTCATAGTACCCATTTCTGCCTGAACAGCTCGTGGGGATAGAGTGGGCACAGAGCACACATCCCACCACAGGCACTCCGCGCTTTCCTTCCTTTTGCTCCTGGCACACCCCCACCACCTTCCTGGGCCATCTGTAACCTTGGGCTTCCCCATCCTTTCCCAGGAGGACACTGAGGACTCCTGTGGCCTCTTCAAGCTTCTCATGTGGTTGTCCCAAATCCCATCTGTCCTGCTGCCACCCATCACCATGTTAAGACCATCTCACAGACAGGGTCCATGGTCCCCTACATTACCCTGGATCTTGCCCATCTTCCATGTGCTGCCCATTCTCTCTCAGGCCTTTCACCTCTGCATCTTAGGCAGGACCCTGGTGGTTCCCGACCATGTCTCTCCTAAAATGAATCTCCCAGGGCTCCCTCTCTTCACTTGCTACTTCCTAGCTGCCTGTTCCTCCATCATAACATTTCTCTGTTTGCAATGAGTATGGTATTTCCGAAGTAATACAAGGAAATCCCTTTTCATTCATAACATCAGTCTGACTTGTGACACCCCACACTACAGGTTAGTGCTGGTGTAAAAGCCTTGGACTCAGAGGGAGTCCTGACATATCCCTGTGTAACAGGAGTAGCCAGAGTTGAAAGAAAACCCCCTGGATGATCAAGCCAGGGCAGTGCAATGTTGTTGGACAGGCTGAGCTCTGAGGGAGGAGTGGGGACATGGCAGCACCCACACCCTGCTCACAGAGACCTGTGCTGGATGGCCCCCGCTGCTCTCTGCCAGCTTTGCTACCCCTCTGGCTGACCATGACTCTGCTCCTTGTCCTGCTCTGCCCTCCCTCCCTCTGGCTGCTTCCCCAGCCCTGCAAGCCAGAGCTGAGCTGTGGGTGCCCATCCCAGTCACTCAATGCTCCCTTTCTCAGGATGGAATGGCAGCCCCCATTCTGTCCCTGCAGAGGTCTGGAGGGTGGCTGGCAGTGCCTGGCACAAGGCTACTTGCGTGCCAACACATGCAGCATTTGGGGCAAGCCCTCTGCCAAGAGCTGTACGGACTTGAGGATGGCCAGGGAGACATTCTGCTTCCAGGGGCTGTCCTTGCGCATCCCAATTCCGAAGCCGGAGCGGAAGAAGAGCTCCCCCGTCGTCACCAGGTCACACTTCTGGGACGCCTCAAACTCCAGCACCGCCGAGTCCCAGATGAAGGCGTGGAGCTTGCTGGATACAGAGGGAGGATGGAGGGTCAGGCTGGGCAGCCCAGCTTGTCTGCAGGCTCTGTGGGAGCAGCAAAGGTGCTCCCAGCCCTAATTTAAACACTGCAGCCACCCAACCTTGCACTGGAAGAAGAAAAGAGGCCAGAAAGGGAGGCCATGGCCAGGGCTGTCATGGTGCCATCCCCCATGCAGACCTTGTGCTCCCCACCCAGAGATCTGGGATGCACCAGGACTGGGCAGATCCCACCCAGCCCCAGCTGGGATGTCCCATCAAGCCATGCTTTGACCAGCGCTCCCTCCAGCTTTGCCCTGCTTTCTCCACCAAACTGCAGCTCCCTGAAGCCCTCCCCAGCATGGCCACGCAAGGTGCTGGCCCTACTCACTTGTCCCTCACTGCCTGGATGGCTTCGGCAGCGCTCTCATAGTTGTGCTTCTCCATGTGCCGGTACATGGTGCTCAGCTCCACCTGCCGTCGGAAGTAGATGTCCACGGAGCTCTGCTTCACTGTGGCGTAGATGAACTTATCTGAGGGGTTCCGCAGCTGAAAGGCAAGGGCAGGGCTCCTATTTTTTCTGTCCTTCACCAGCAAAACTTTCTCACTCTAAAGCTGTTTCCTAATTTCCCATCTCCTTCAGAGATGTATTCCCTAGAGAAGACTTTGATCTCCTCAGAGGATGCCATGGGGCAGTGAATGCTCTGGCACCATGGTGCTGGGGCAGGGGATGCTATGGGACAGGGACACGGTGGCACTGAGGGTGCAGGAGGCCTGTGGATGCTGTGGGGCTGGCAGTGTTGTGGGCAGGGCACACAGCAGGGTGTGGGACGCTGCTGCAGGGCACATTCTTGCGTGCCTGGGCTCGTGAGCTGTGGCTGTGTCCTTGCCAGAGGAGGAAATGGATTTGAGGCATGTGGAGAGTATTGACTGCACCACAGGGACGATTTCATTAGTTATAACTCATCCATAATGAATCGTTTCTTCATTGGTTAGAGGAGGCTCTCCAGGAACTGGCAGGCAGTTTGACTGCAGACAGGCTATTTCTGGACAGATTTTTTTCCTGCTGATTCCTGCCCACGTCTGTCCATTCCCGCCCAGGGCAGGGGCTCAGACTCATAAGCACTGGCCAAAGCAGAGCTCCCTGGGTCTGGTCCCCTCCAGCACAGATCACAGCCGTGGAGAAACAGGGCTCTGGGAAAGACAAGCCATGTTATATGCCCTGGAGAAGGGGAAAGCAAGCAAGGGGTCATTACCCGGGGGTCGTTAATGCCTGTGATCCTCTCCTCAGGTCGGTCTAACACCAGGAAGGCTGCCAGGTTGGCAGTGTATGAAGCTACAATGATCATGGCAAAGCCAGCCCACACCATGCCAAGGATACGGGCAGAGAAACTCCGGGGAGCACCTGCAGGGAGAGAGGAGAGATCAGAGAGGCACCACGAGGGTTTGGCTTGGTTGCCAAAGCTGTGTTAATCCACATGAGCCCAATGGCAGCTGCAGATGTGCACCATCTATCTGCTCTGCCAGCAGCTGTGCAAGGAGCTCCTGCACTGCCTGAACCAAAAAAAACCCTCCAGCTCCTTCTAGGGCATGCTGTGTGCCACCCTGAGAGGGTGGGTAATCCTGGGCAGAGGACCCACCCCAAGTTTCCTTGCCCTATTCCTCATTGCTGCTGCTGGAGATGGCAGGACAGCTCTGACAACTGCCACAAATTTGCAACACAGCATCACCAAATCTACCAGCCTTCTCCAGGAAGGGCTCAGGGAGTCAGGTCCCACATGGACCATGTGAGAGGAGGAGGCTGTTGAAGAGGGCAAGAGCTTCCTCCCAGCTTTCCCAGCTCAGAACCTGAGCTGCAGGGCAGAGCAGTCCTGCTGTGAGCTGTGACTCACCTTCTCCAATGCCAGAGTTCAGCAGGACTCCCCAGGAGAACCACATGGCTGAGGAGAGAGTCAGGGCATCTTCTTCCTCCTCCTCACTGTTTACTTTGAACCGGCCAAATGGGCTGGAAAACAAGATGAAGAACCCTTCTCATTCCTCTCACCCCGATTCCAAAGGCTCCCCACTGTGCCCTACGTGTCCTGGTGTAGCCCTGTGTCACTCATTCCTACAGACTGTCCTTTGTCCCAGGCAGCTCTTCCCCATTCTGCCCCACTGCCTTGCACATCCCCTGTTCTGACCTGCAATCCTGTCTGGCTCACATTGGTACTGACCCCATTACACTCTCTCCAGACCAGAAAGCTCTTCTGACCCTGGCCAGCTCAAGCCTCTCCTACTGCAGCACAAAGGGCTCCCTGCAGATCAGCCAGCAAAGCCTCTGCGCACAAGGCTGAGGCAGGGACAGGTTCAGCTGCCCTCAGAGGAGCTGCCACAGGGCCAAGGAAGGCCAAGAGGAAATTCTCTCAGGGCTCAGAAGCTGACAGTCCCCGTGGTCAGATATCTGTACAGCGCCTGGTCTGACGGGCCTGTTCCCACATCCCCACATTCTGAGTGCCCCCCATAACCATATCCCTTAGCTTAGGCAGCCAGGGGGGCAAGGAGCCTCAGCCCAGGGCTGGTGGGGGACAGCAGGTGGGTTAAGTCCCTGTGAGGGGCCCCAAAGAGTTACAAGACTGTGCCCAAGTAAGGGACCCAGGGGACAGTTCCCAGGAGCACCTCCCTGTCCCCTCCAGATCTTGAGTGGCTCAAAGTGCACTCACCTGAATCGGTCTAAGAGGTACAACATCACTGCCACCACGTGCACAGACAGCCCCACCAGCAGCCAGAGCGTGCTCTGGAAGGGCTGCATGAACGAGTCCAGGGTGCTGCGGGGAATTTCCTGCACAGGAGAGAGGGGAACAGCGCTAGCATCCCCCTTGCCTGCACCCTGCCACCTGGAGGGACCCACGGAGGCCCTACCCTGCCCCAGGCTCCTGCTGCTCAGCTACTCAGGAAGGGTGAGGTCAGTGCAGACAAGAGCCTGCATTAAAACCAACAGCCTGGAGCCTGGAATTTACAGGGCTGCACTGGGCACGGTGTAATCTGGGGAATGGGCACCTCCTGTGTTCTACAAAACCTCCCACCCAGACCATACCTTCTTCACGAGGATGGTGAGGCCCTGGTATTTGAAGGGCTTGGAGAACTCAATGTACTGAGCCCGCTCGTTGTTGATGGTGAGGGGCGCCACAATCATGTCTGCTTGGCCGCTCAGCAGCTCCCCCATCATCCCGTTCCACTCCTTCTTGTTGCTGTTATTCACCTGCCAGGAAGTCAGGGCCAGGTCAGACCCCTGCCCTGACACACATCCCCCACCAGCCAGGACCCTGCACATTTTAGAAATCCTGCATTGCCCTTCCACCCCACCCTGCTCAGGAGAAGGGCGTGGGGGTGTTTCAACACATGATACAGGCAAAGAAAGATCACAGGCTGCCCAAACTCACCCGCTCTTGGGTACCAAATTTACCATCAGCCACCAGGTGAACCTCATAGGTGAAGTTCATCACCCCTGCCAGGCGGATGAGCAGGTCGATGCAGAAGCCGTAGCAGCACAGTGCCACGGTGGGACGGCCTGGGGAGGGACAGAACGGGGATGAGTGGCCACAGCCCTTGACAGGGACCCCACACAGGATCCATGCCTGTCCTCAGTGAGAGCAGCCAACCCATGGCTCTGGCTCCACGTGGGCTCTAACCACGTTATCCCTCAGGGCCTTCTGCCTGACCACCCTCTCTCACTGCCTCCATCACCTGTGGGTGTTGGCAGGCTGGGGACAAAGGGATCCCATTCCTTTGCCATTTCCCAGTGAGGTGGGCTGAGAGGGAGTGCTACCCACCCACTACAGGGCAAGGAGAGGGCTTGGTGCATGTGCTGGAGGAGTCCTGGCATGAGCAAACTGAATACAGGACACAACCCTGAGGGGATGCTGTGCACAGGAAGGTGTGACAAGACAAGGGGAAGCCCTTCTGGTGGATTTGGACAAACTTGGCATTGCTGAGGAGCTCCCACTCCACACCAGGTGCTCACTCCTGATCCTGACACAGGTTTCTGTGACAGTTTGAAACTGGTGATGTGTCAGTGCAGCACATGCTAACATGCCTTTGGGGTCCTTGCTGCTGCTGGAAATCAAGGCAGAGAGAATTGGAACACGTCAGGAGACAGAAACTTGGGATGCAATCCCTCAAAGCAGCCCTGGTGCCCAGCCAGAAGAGAGACAGTGGGAAAGAATCTGTTGAGCCCAAACTCCTGGATCCCAGGGCCCAACTCCTGCACAGCACTGCTGTGAGCCTGAGATGATGGGGGGATGTCTGGGGGCTGTCACCTCTCTGTGCCTCATCCTCTGAGCCTCCTGTGTGACTGAGCATCCTCCCTAGGACCCCTTCTTGGAGTCAGAGTCCCCACCAGACTGAGTTACCTGGGATGGTCTCATTGGGTCCAGTGCAGAAGACCTTTTTGACAGGATCTCCATTGATGGTGAATTCCTCCCTGCACGTCCCATCTGCCTGAGTGGGCTTCACATACACAAAGGGCTCTTGGTGGATGGTCACAATCTGTGAGGTGAAGCACAAACACTCTCTGGGCTGTGTTTCTCTCCAGAGCTGCATTCCTGTGGTGGGAGATGGGCTGCCCTGCTCACACAAGCCATGGTGCTCCCCCCAGCTGCCATCTAGGCCCAGCAGCAGGACCTGGCTTTGGCATAGGGAATCAGAGAACCCTCTAGGCTGGAAAAGACCTTTAAGATCATGAAATCCAGCTGTTAACACAGCATTGCCAAGAAGGACACTAAGAATATTTGCTTTCCCTGCACCCAAGTGCCCTCCTTCATGTGGCACTTTCAGCTGAGACTCAAAACCTCTTTTCCTAAGAGAAGACTGATGGGAGACACCACACAGCCAGGAGTAGTGCCTGCAAAGGGGTTCTAGACACTGTCACATTGCCCCAAGTTAATGCAGGTGTTTCAGTCTGGCCCTAGACCTTTCAATAAAGCAGCAATTGGAACATACCTATAGCATCTCTGTGGGGACAAGGGCTCACTGCCAGTGGGAATGGGATTTCCCTTGCTGGACAAATGAACAGTATGACAAATGAATAGTCACACTGGGAAGATCAGCCTGGCCAGGATCCAGCCACTAAAGTGGGATGCAGTCACTAAAGGGCCTGTTGAGTGACACTTAAAGGAAGAGCATGAGAAGCAAAGCAAGACTGGAGGGACCTCCTGCCAGTGTTACCTCCATCCTCTGGCCATCCCCAAGGATTTCCAGCCTTGCACTTACCAATCCACCCACCCTTCACAGGAGAGTTTAATCTCCTTTTGAATCTGTTTCCACCTGATCTCTGCACTGTCTGACAGAACTAAACCATGCTTTGGCCAAAGGAGCCCATCCTTGTATTTCTCACAAATCTGTGACAGGTGTCCTCTGGCTCCCATGACAAATGGTGAACACCTTGTCCTTCCACCCTTTCTGTGCTGTTTTCTCTCATATCTACTTCCCATCTGTTTCTTTCCAAACCCAAGGATGCCTGCCACCCTACCTAGCTTGACTCCAGCTGAAAGTTGTGCTCTGAACACCCTCCAGTACCTTCTCTATTTCTCTTCCATATCCTCTTTTGGCCTTGCAAACGCTGCTGCCAGCTGCAGAGCAGCTGTGGAGGTGGGAGACAGATGAAGTCACTGCCCAGCATGCAGAGAGCTGAGAAGCCCTGCCCCTAATGCCATTTGCTCTTACCTTCAACTTGGTGGACATCTGATAGCCTTGAGGTTTCTCCGTTTCCCCCCCTGGCCAGATGATCTTCCTGTCGTTGGTCAGGACCTTTGATGGATCCCAGAGGAAGCAGATGGACATAAGGCCAAGGTGGACATCCCAGTGCCCAACCCCTCCTTACCCACTCCAGGCCTGCACGTACATTGCTGCCGTTGTAAATCCCAACCTGGACCAGTTTCCGATTCTGCAGGTTCATGATGCTGTAGTTGGCAAACTTCCTGTCCCCATCCTCGTTGAACTCCACACGGCCGGTGACACCCTCTGAGTACTTGGAGGACATCAACACCCTATGGAGAGAAACACAGCTGGGATAACCTAGAACACCTGCCGTGCTATTGGGGTGCCTCAAAAGGCATCAGAAAGGCAAATGCTTCCTTCTCAGTTATCCACCATAAACTCACTACCCTGCAGTAGAAATCCAGCCAAGGCTACTTATGGTCTGTTCGTAAACCTGTGGTCACCCTCTCATGGGTGGAATCAGTTTCCCAAATGTTCTCTACCATATCTGCTGTCATTGCCCCTTGTTCTCCACCAGATCAGTCCCACTCCCTTCTGGAATGATCTATTCCATAGCACCCAAGGACACTTTCCTCTGGGGGTTCCTTGGGAGGTGTGCCCATGCTACAGCTTTGGTGCTGTGCCTGGCACCTGCCCATCCCAGCCTGGCTAGTGGTCCACGCACACACAACCACTACCAAGGAGAAAACCAGCCCCCAAATGCTGGAAAGGTGATTGTGGAGACCCACAATGATTCCTGAGCCATTCGTGAGGAACACCTTTGACTTGCTCCCGCCGAAGACTGTCACTGAAGGGGATGCCAGAAATGCCTCTAAAACAACCTCCAGGCTTTGCAGGTCTCATGCTCAACAGAACCCAGGTCTGCAGGGAGTGGCTGCTGCACCAAAGCCCAGCCTCCGTGGTCCCAGCACCTGCAGTGATGCAGGGATTGGGGTCTGGAAGCACATGCAGGACCCGTTGATCGTCCTGCTCTGGCAGCAGGACCCCACAGGCACATGCTCCCATCTGTGGCACCCCAGCCTCCAAATGCACAGCACCAGGGTTTGCTACAGCCGAGGGCAGCCTGTCCCATGCATGGAGATCTCTTACCACCAAGCCCTGCTTGCAGCACTTCACCCATGCCACAGCCCTTGGAATGTTCAGCAGGAAACATGCCCACAGCATCGAGATAAAATGGGACAGAAATATTCCCCTACCTCGATTTGGCAGAAGCCCCCCTCTCTGCCACTTCCACCCATGGAACTAAGCTCCAGACTGGAGGACACCATGGTCCCTAATCCTTTCCTCCTAGAGTTATTCCCTGCCCACACATCCCAGCTGTCTAAGCACTGCTCAGGGTAGCATGGGTTGGCATGGACTGAATTGGTGCCAGGCACCAGGAGGATGCCTGAACAGCCTGGAAAAACTCTGTGCCATTGCCTGAGCCTGTGTCTGGGAGAGTTTTCTAGGAGACATGGAGCCCTCACATCCAAATCATGCAGGAGAGTCCAGGCAGCCCTGTGCCACACGCCACAAAGCTTTAGTGACAGATACCCTGAACAAAGCCACCATGTCCTCCTGCATCTTTTGCACATGCTCCCACCTTTTCCAGCTTTCCCCCACCAGGTCCTCCGCTCCCTCCAGCAGGACCCTTTCTCCAATACCTCTTAAAAAGGGGTCCTGTCTTCCAGATGTTGGTGTTGCCCACGCAGCCCCGCGGTGGGTCTGTGATATTCTCCTTCTCAAACAAGTCGTGCACGGCCTGGGCCACCACGGCGACAGCGTCACTGATGTGGGCTGACTCGTTCTTGCCGTTGATGAGCTGCAGACCGATCACTCCTGCCGCGGGCAGAGGGGAGGCGGGTCAGCATTCCTGGGATGGTTGGCTGCTCCGGCGTTACTCCCGTGCCCAGCGAGCACATGGCTACGGGCAGAGGATCCCTTGGATGCAGTGGGCCCCTCCCCGGGGCCCCTCGGGCTGCGCCTGGGCTCCGTGCAGCACTGGCACCCTGAGCACCACCCCCGCGGCCCTGCCGACCCTTCCCACGGGTGACAGGCAGCTTGCAAAGCCGCAGGGACACGGATTTGGGGCGTGGCAGCGTGGCCAAGGCTGTCCTCACGCAGGTGAAGGGAGCGGAGTGTGGGACCCTCCGCTCGGGACCACCACGGCACCGCGTTCCCCCCCAGCCCGAGGGGCCCCGGGGAGGGCAGGGGCCGCTCATCCCGGCTCCTCGGGCTCCTCCGAGCCTGGTTGCAGCGAGACGGAGCTCGGGAGGTGCCTACCGTCCGGGGCGTAGCGCAGGGCATTGCCCGAGATCTCCCGCTCCCCCACCAGCCACACGTAGCCCGAGCCCGTCATGTTGAGCACGGCTGCTGATCTGTACACCGTGGCCGCGTCATCCTCGCTGCAATGACAGGAAGGGAACGGCAATGTGGCCCAAGCTGCCAGGTGGCCCCACGGTCACATCCCAAGGGTGTGGCAGTGCCGAGGAATTCACCACCCCAGGTGACGCGGGCTGCCGGTTCTCCTGGGCAGCTGCTAAATCCTCGATGCAACGGGAACCTCGCTCTGAGCTGCGCTGACCCCACAGCTCGCAGCGCTGCTGAGCACCTGCACATCTGCACATCGTGCTGTGGGCGTGGGGTCGCCAGGGTCCCCTCCTTCCCAGCCAGACCAGAACACGCCGTCAGTAGCCGTGGCTGTTTCTGCAGCACAGCCAGACACGTCAGCCGCGCTCAGGATTGTCACTCCCTGGCCAGCAGCACGTCCAGCACCCTAAGCACCCTCCACCTGCCCGGGACAGGGGGCTGTGTGTGTGGGGGTCCTCTCAGGCTCCTTGGAAGGTTCCCCAACCCCAAATCCACACTGACTTCAGCACTGGGCAGTGTTGGGAGAGAGGAAATCAGAGCAGGGAGGGGAAGGGGCAGCATGGCTCACCTGGCAGAGAGGATGATGACTCTGGCCTCCAGCTCCTTCGCCTCCAGCAGCAACGATGTCACATTTTTGGTTCCAGGGTCAAACTGAAGCACTTTCTCAGCCTGTGATCAGTTTGAGCAAGACTGGTTAGTGAGTGAGCCCCATGACTGGTGGTGAGAGCCATGCTATCTAGAAAAGTGTCAAGAGAATTCATTAAACTGCACAAAAGTCTGCTAAATAAGGTTGGTTATAGTTATTTATTTCTTTTTCTTTCCTTTCTTTCTTTTCTTTCTTTCCTTCCTTCCTTTCTCTTTTAAGGTTTTACCTTTTTGGTTGTTTCTTTTTTTTTTTTAATTTTTTTTTTTTTTTTTGCACTGTGCATGCAAACTGAAGTCAATCAAGACCCAAAAAGAGGCGTGCATTGTACAGGAAAGAGAAAAAGGCTTTGAAATGCAATTGAAAACTCAAACGAGTGTTGTTTTTCAAAAACATGGGAAATGAAAAAAACATATTGCACAGGGTTAACCTTTGGGAATCAAAGTGAGCAACTTACACCAAGGAACCGTTTCCTTTGGGGAGGAAAGGGGGTTGGTTCAACTTTTCAAAAAAAAAAAAAAAAGAACTTGCAAGTTAATTACTGGTTCACATGCATGTTTCAAAAAGAAATCCTTCCAGGGTCAGCTGGCTAAGTTTCCATTCTCAAGTCCAAACCAAACTATCTCAACATAAAAACGTGCTACCAAGAAACATAGTCATGGATTTTTTTTCTTTCTTTTCTTTTCTTTTTTTCTCTTTCTCTTTTTTTTTTTTTCTTTTTTATTTTTCTGTTGGCTGTGGCTATTTTTCATTTGCTAGTTAGGTTGGTGGGCGGCGTGCATTTCCATGCATATATACCTTGGGTCCTCGCTTGTTGTCATAGGAAAGTTGGTCGAGGTTTTCATAGTTCCTTTTTTTACTCTGATGAATAATGTGCACAGAGAAAATATGTAGACACAGAAGAATATTATAAACAGTTGAAAATGACGTGTAGTAAAGCAATCCAACATCCACCTCCTCCTCCACTGTTTGCTAAAGGGTCTCTATAACGCTGGAGCTCGCAAAAACCACTATCAGGAGAGATTGTGCCTCAGCTCTCACGGGAGCGTCACGGAGCAATCTGAGAGCAAAGCCTGAGTGTTACAGCTGGTGCGATGCAGTTGCATTTTCCCTTGAGAGACTGGGGAATTCTTCAGCAAGGAATTTTTATCTTAAGCTCAGAAACAATCTAAGGGCCTAAGTGGTAGGGTTTCCATGGAATTACTGTGGAAGTAAAGGACAAAATGTTGTGTATGGAAAGTGCTGGATAAAGGCAAACTGTTACAGTAGTTAAGAGTATTAACAATACTAGCGTCACTATCAGCATACAATCCTGTACACCCTCAGAGAGTCCACAGAAAGTGAGGTGTCTCAGCTGAACCTCTCACCCCCTGAAAGGAGGGAGCAGCTTTCTGAGCTCTGTAGACATTCAAAAGAGAAAGATAAAGTTCTCTACGTCCCATGTTGGCTCAAAGCGTGGCGATATGAAGCAATGGTGAACATGGGATGACATTGCAGCTTTTACCTGGTCCCTGGGGAGGGCCTAGGGTTACCTCATGGCTCTGCAGCACACGGGTGGCCCTGGGAGGTGCAGCTACCTGAGACCAGGGTGCCCAAAACCTGGCCCTAAGTGTGGCTAGTGGGGTTCACTGGTTGGTGGTCTCCATGCTGCTGGAGCTTGCCAGCGGGGCTCAGGGCATGCACTGACCCCAGAGAGATCAGACTGGAGCAGAGATGCTGCTCCTCTCCTGCTCTGCTGCCTCAGCTGCTGCTGCTGCTTGGCCCCAGAGGAGCCCAGGGCAAGGCACCCACTGCTGGAGGTTTTCTCTCGAGCAGGCAGTGTACTGAGGGCTCACAGCCTCTGCTCAGAGCCCTGAGCCTGCAGCAGCTGCACAGAACCCCGGGACCTTCCCGGGAGCAGCCCCTGCAGCCAGGCCAATAACAGCAACCTGATGGTGCCCTCAGGAGAGGGCTTGGCACAAGTTGGTGGGACATAGTCTGACATCTTCTCCTCGACCCTGCCCCAGCTGAGTGTCCCTGATCTGTGTACATGGGATGTGGGACATGGCTCTACTCTCATCTCCATTTTTCCAGAGCCTGATGGCAATGGATCCCTGCCAGGAACTGAACACTTTGCTCCCTTGGCACATAGGGGTTCACGTTCCCAGGTTGTTCCTCAGATAGACAGACTTCTCTTCATTTTGCTTTCCAAATGAATTAGCTTGCCTTTTCCTGAGCATTCAGACCAGTCTTTGGCAGGACATCTTGCCAGGTCTCCTTTCCATGCAGCCGTGTGATCTTTCCTTTCCTCCCCTTAATGCAGCTCAACGGGTTTTTCATTGCTCAGAGAAATTGGGTCCTGGCAAGGAAAAGTATCTGAAGAGGTAAAAACTGCTTGGAGCCCAGGTCTGCCTTCATTTCTGATGACTCCCACAGCAAGGATTTCTGCAGTGTCTTCTTAGTGGGCCCTTCTGCTGGGCCTGCAGTGAGCCCTGGAGTAATCACTGCTACAGGGAGACCAGAGATGCAGCAGGACAGCAGGAATGTTCTCCAGACGGGTAGCACTGATCACTTCTCCCCAGGCACTGTCAACATAGCTGAAAACCTGGTCATCCATGCTGCAGCTTCCAACCAGAAATTCCTAGGATCTGCTGGCACCTCAGCCCAGGCTGGTCAGCAGAGTCTTGGGTGCAACAAGGCTGGCCCCTGATCACCTCTCCCTGCCACTAGCCCTGTTCTTTTTTTTACACTAGTAATCCTCTTTTCCCCATTTTTCTGTGTGGTCCTACAGCCCTTCTCTGATCTTCATGTTTCACACAGACACCAACAAATCAGAAGTTCCCTTTCCACCATGTGCTCCTGTATTCACTCAAAAAATTGCCACTTTCATGAACAGCACTGTCCCAGAGCAAGGCAGGCAGCAGAGCAGGAACCTGCCACCACTGATCCGGAGAAGCTCTGGTTTCACAGTGTCCATCACTCCCTTCTGAGCCCCGGCAGCCCCATGAACGAGCAGAGCTGTGCTGGGTGGAGCAGCAGCTCCAGGCTAAGAGTTGCTGCAGACAGCCTCAGGACAAGGCCAGCACATGGGGCACTCCAGGGCTGGCCAGCATGGCCTGAGTTCTGGGCTCAGGGTGCTGCTGGAGGTGCAGACTCAAGCAGTGGCACACAGGGCTGACACAGACCCTAGGGGCAAAGCCATGCCCCAAACCAAGAGCTCAGAAGGGCAGGTGAGTCTCTGACCCTGAGCAGGTACTCCATGTCCTCAGGGACTATGATCCAAGCCTTGAAGAGGTTGAGACCAGGGATCCTGCCTGCTCCCTGCCCAGGGCCCTGGCTGCCCTTGGAGAGTGTGGGGAGAGGCCCATGGTACAACTTCATGGCATGAAAAGAGTCAGCACTGATCAGAAGAGAGATTGGAGAGAAGAGGTGGAGGAAGACAGGAAAGTCCCAGCAGGGTATCTGCCACCTGAAAGACCAGTCAGACCAGTCTGTCTGACCTTTTCTCAAAGGAAAAAGAAACAAGATGCAGTGGCACACTCCAAAGAAAAGACAAGGTGACCTACTGGGACAGAGCAGGTGCCCCAGGCTGGAGACTGGCTTCAGCATCTGCAGCAGCCCACAGCTGCCAGAGGGCACCAAGACATTGTGGCAAATGCAAGGCAAATATGGGGAAGGTCTGGACAGACCCTCCCTCCCCATCTTTCAAGCTCTAAATCTCAAATCTAAATCTCTTTCCCGTGGTGTGGACAGGCTGAAGAAGAAATCCACTGTGTGCCTGGGAGCACCACATGGGACAAACAGGAGTGGAGGCATGAGAGGGAACTTCAAAGTGGGATGCATGGGAACTACGAGAAAACAGAGTGGAATTGAAAAGATGCAAGAGGAGGGATGAGAGACTTACAGTGGCTTTCCCTGTGTGAAAGGCATTGTGCTAGGAAGAAGCTTTGGAGAAAAACACTGTCCTGCTGTGACCCAGTGGGAAGCTGCCTTTGGAGGCAGGAGGATCCCTCTGTGGCTGGTGGAACTTCAGTGCCTTGCAACAGCCTGGGATGCAGCAAGGATGTAACTTCTTGAAAATCACCGCCAAAATCAGGAGCCTGTTGGTCAGTGTGGCTTGTGCCAGCCTGTATCTCTGCACCTCCAGTTGTTCCTCCAGGGAGGTGATGAAGAGCAGTCACAGGGTCCAATATTTCAGCTCAGCCACTTATTCCAACCACAAGAAGCGTCTGTGGCCACATCTCCTCAGCAGCTGAGAGACTGCCAAAGGTCCAGCAGCTGAAGGTGAGGCTGGAAAGAGCAGGTTGGGGACCCTGCCAGTGACCCAGGAGGGAACATCCCCAAATGTGCACCTGCCCTGATGCTGCTGGACACTTGGATGAACTCAGGCTCTGCCCATCTGAAGGGGACCTCACCCTGCCCCAGGAGAGAGAACGCACTGGGACTCCACCCTGTAGAGAGGAGGTGGTTTCTTGCCTTCCAGATTGCAGCCAAACAGCTTCCAAGGCTCTCCTTCTCTGCTTTTCTTGAACACTTGTTCAGTCCTTTCCCTCCATGCTACAGGTCTGTGCTTTGTCCTCCCACACCTGGGGGCCCTCCCCTGCCTCCCTCCCTGCTCCCACTGGCCATGAGAGCAGGTGCAAGGTCCCACACTCGCCCGTGACAGCATGGGGTGTCAGGAAAGCAGCGTTTGGCATGTGCTTCGATGGAGATGGGAACGGGCCGACAGCTCTACTGGGAGGGTCATTACAGCCCTGGCTGCCCTGCCCCTCCTAAGCACTAAGCTGAGCCCCCACAGCCAATTCAGAAGCTGCTTTTTGAGGTGCGTTTGGCACTGCTGGGTCTGCCTGGCCCCGGGGTGGCTGCAGTGGGGCAGGTGCTTCCCTAAGCTGAGTGACTGGTCCTCTCCTTGGGTGGGAAACTTGGGCAAGGCATTTGCAGAGCTCCAGGTTATCCTTCCCTTCATTTTGTAGTCGATTTACATGTAGGAGATTTTGACCATGGCAAAGCAAGTGAAATGAATAAAGTACAAAGTTCTGTCAGGTACTAGTCAGACACTGTTGATGCTTTAAGCATGTTAGCCATGTTACAATGGAAAGAAAAGGTGTTTTACATACAGAAATCTACATACATACAACAGCCCAAGACTTCTAGTTTTGTTGTTGTTGCTTAAACAAAACTACAAGACAATGTTCAGGAACTGACCTTGGACTCTTTCTCCTCCAGGAGGGTCTCCAGCTTCTTTTGTGCAGCACGACCCTCGTGGTCGTCACTGACTATCAGAATGACGTGGTTCCAGTTGAAGACTCTCATCATCTCAAACCAGACGTTGGCCTGGTGAGAGTAAGGTGGGACCGTGCGCAAAAAGGACAGGTGGATGCTCTGCAAGGAAGAACAAGAGCTCAACACAGACTGTGGGGGTGTCAGCCACATTTGCAGGGACAGGGCTGGGATCACAAAGCCATTTTGGGATGTACACCATGAGCTAACATCTGGGACCTGCGTCCTTCCTTCTGGCTGGGAAGCAAACCCTGGATATGACTTTGTACCTCTCTGTGGTTAAACCAGAGCATGGCAAAGGGGGGTTTCTGCTTTGTGGTCCATAAATGCACAGAGAAGAAAAGCCTATCGAGCCATGAATGACCAGCAGTGTTCAGTGCAAATATAGCCTTGCCTTTTGATCTTTTAAATAATTACCAGACAACAAACATCAAAAAGCAAAAATATTCCCTCAGAAGGCAAGAGGCAGGTACAGGCAGCTGTGTATTTGTCATTTGCCACGGGAGAAGTTCAGAAAGGCAGTTTCATAATATGGTCCTTGGTTGTTTCTAGGTCAGCCTGTTCTGCAGCAGCAGGCAGAGGAGGCAGCTCTGGACCCGTGCCCCAGCAAACCTCTCTGATTAGGTTAAAGCCATCGTTATGGTTGGGCGATTGTGCAATAGCAATTCCAGCCTAATTAAGTACAGCGCTCTTAGGGGAGCAATCAGACCAAAAGCTGGAGCTGACAGAGAGCTTTCAAACAAATGCAGCTTGTCCAAAAAAGCCCTAGAGTCAAATATTAGGAAGTGAAAGTGCTCACGCTCAGCATGGACCCTACTTGGCAGCCCAGCTACATGCTGGAGAGAGGCAGGAGCCAGAACTGGAGAGGATAAAAATAAAGAACTGTAATATTTCTTTCTCTAAGGCTGACATAGTTGTCTAGACCAAACAGGGCTTGTCCAGATCTGCTCATCCAGAGACCAGACCCAGAATGGGTCAGAAATGTCCTGAATGGGCCAAAGTAATACACACTGGAAAGGAAAAGGCATCGTGTGCTACATGGACACACACAGGAGGGACAGACATACCAAATAAGTTCTCTTCCTCAGACTCAACATGGTGATAATGTCAAACCAGACCATGAAATGTGCAGAAAATGATGTAAACTCCCTGCTGTGCTCGGGGCTCCCTGCACGGGGTCAGCAAGTCCCTGCTCCTGCCCCAGCCCAACACACAGGAACAGGGGGGCAGTAAGGCCAACACAGCACTGGGAACATTTCCTGGATGTGAGACACTGAGGAGAAGGGTGGATGTTCAATCAGAGGAGGAAACAAACCAGGAGAGCCCCAGTGAGACTCTCAGAGTATGACTGATACAAACATTACAGTTCCAGGAAGAGCAGCTCACCCCACGAAACCAGTGCTAACCCATGGGATTGGGAAAAAGCCCCATAGGGACAAACAGTGGAAAGACAACCATGGTGTCCACACTAACACAGTGTTCAAGATATTTTTGTAGGCAGCAGAGGTGCTCAGGAATTTCCAGGTTCAGCTGCACAGCCTGGGCCAGGGCCTCACCATCTGGGTCTAAGCATTTTTAATTTTTAACTCCTGAGAATTTTTAATTGTTTTAAGGAAATCCAGGGAAAGTGAAACTGGAAATGGTAAAAAAGCAGAAGAGAGAAAAGAGCTGAAAAATAACAGAAAAGCCAATATTAAAAAAATAAACCAGAGAAACAGGTTAAAACATCAAAATTCTATAAAAGTTCTTTCAATCCTGTTTTGAAATGAAAAAAATCTTTGACATTTCTGTATGTTGCATCAATCACTTTCTAGTTCCCCAGCCAGCTTGCAAAAATGGTATTTAAAATGATCATGACTTTCTTAGGTATTGTAAATACATATGACTGGGTCAGAGGAAAAATTACTGCAAGGTTCTTGGGAGGCAACTTTATCATTCCAGGCAAATTTGTTTTCTGAGGTGGTGTCAAAAGGATCATGGACAGACTGGTGGTATCTCAGCTCCTGGATCCCTGAACTGTGGTTTTCAAATAGGATAATGAAGAAAAATTCATGTCAAGTGCTGAGCTGAGATCTCGGATGAGCACTCACGGTCTGTGCACAGCTTTTGAAGAACCTGGGACTTCTGAGCATCTCTGCAAGGCCTGAAGATTGGCAAAAAAATGAAAGTAGAGTCCCCCACAGGTTCACATGTTCAGTTTGTGCAGTGCAAGGCAGGTGAGAATCCAGCTTGGTGTGATTTGATACCCACCCCCCCCTGTTGCAGCACACACAGTGACATCTCACAGGTGCCTGTCACACCCCTCTGATACCCAGCACAGAGCTATGGGCCATGGGCACATGGGCTGCACTGCAGAGGATGGGGATGCAGTGATTTATACACCCTAATTAGCCCATTTTTTGGCAAACAACTTAAAAAAGACCTGTGTTTTTTAGCACAGCCTCTATGAGACAGCCAGCACAGTTTGTGGTCTCCCTCAGCCATTCCAGCTCTGCCCCCCGTGCGCTGCTCCAGGGGCTGAGGGTCATCGCTCCCACGTCTCAGATCAGGCACACAGCAAAAATTGCTCCTCATTACAACTCCACATTGGCCTTGTAGGATGTTCTGTAGGATCCTCACCCCTTGCTTTCCACTGTGTGTGCCTGGTGCTGGCCACAGCACTGGAGTGGGACCATGGGAATGGCTCACATCATCCCCAGCCCGCTGCAAACCTCCCCACAGCCCACCCACACCTGAGTGCTCAGCCCTGTGCTCCCTCACTTCATTCTAGCTCTGAAAAAAAGGCAACAAATACAGGCTGGGGTGAAATCCAGGTGCCCGAGCTCGCTCAGAGGGCTGGAGCCAAACAGCACCAGAATGAGCATGGTTAGGAGGTAGGGGATATTCCCTGGGAGGGTGGGCAGGCCCTGGCACAGGGTGCCCAGAGCAGCTGTGGCTGCCCCTGGATCCCTGGCAGTGTCCAAGGCCAGGCTGAACACTGGGGCTTGGAGCAGCCTGGGACAGTGGGAGGGGTCCCTGTCCATGGCAGGGGCGGAACAAGATGGGCTTTGAGGTCCCTTCCAACCCAAACCAGTCTGGGGTTCCGTGATGATTCTGTGTGGGGTCAGGACTTGAGAACTGCAATATTTGATGCAAGTCCATACAAAGAGGGGCTGTTTGAGTAGATCCTGTGTATGTGGGTGAAAGCACACACACATGATGTGCATGCACAGCTGAGAGCCTGTACCTGCAGAAAGCATGGGAGTGCCCCCATCCCTGCAGGGAATGTGCCTGGGTGTTGGAATCCTGTGCATAGCCTGCACCAGGCTGTGCCATGCCTGGGGGAGAGCACTGGGGGTGCCCTTGCATGGACATTTTATCCATAGGGGAATGGGCACAGCTGGGGACCACCAGGCAGTGCCTGTGTGTCACATCAGGGCCTTGTACAGTGCCATGAGTGAAGGGTTTGTTACCTTCTTCACTTTTGTCTGCCCAGGGGCTCACCCCAGCTCAGAGCTCACGGCTGGGAGAGGGATTTTTCCTACAAGCTGCAGGAAGCAATGTGCTTTTGTTTCATTACTTATGGCAGAGGGGTCAGTCCCCCTTCCCCCAGCTGAGCTGCCAGGGAAATTTCAAAGAGATTGACAGAGATCTGAATCTGTAAGGCTCCTGAAAATTTGGCAAAATTTGCCAGCTGGGCGAGAGAAAGAAGTGTTGGCCAGTGTCTCCATGTTAGGAGCCTGCCCACTGCCCCACATGACAGCTGTGGATGTGGGAGGGAGCTGAGATAACACCGAGATAGCTCAGACGAGTGCAGGGAGGGATTTTAGGGGCAGACGGATGAGGAGCTCAGACTGAGGTGCACTCTGCTTTTTTCTGCGGTGCACGGAGGAAGGGGTGGGGCAGCCTCTGGGGCAGGGCCACTGTGGGGCCGAGGGGCTGCTCTGTCCTGCTCCCAGCTGGAATCTAAGAGCCTGTGCAGATCTGCTGGGATGTGGGGGCTCCCTCAGGCCACCTTTCCACTACCTTGGTCTGCTCTTGCACATTCCAGGCTGCCCTGCTGAGGGTTCCCCTGCCCTGCTGAGGGTTCTCCTGCCCTGCTGAGGGTTCTCCTGCCCTCCTGAGGGTTCCCCTGCCCTGCTGAGGGTTCTCCTGCCCTGCTGAGGGTTCTCCTGCCCTGCTGAGGGTTCTCCTGTCCTGCTGAGGGCTGTACTCTCCACTCCCACGGCAAACATCCTGTGCTGCTCCAAGCAGCCTCTCCAGTCATCACTTGTGGGTGCCAGTGAAGGAGTACTGACCCTGACCTGGGTCAACAAGAGCCACTTTTCTCCCCATTTACACCTTTCCACGCTGACTAACAGGGCTTCTGCTGAGCATCGACTGTGAGGGAAACTAGTAATAGCAAAGAAATCCCTTTTCAGTGAACAAGCCCCGTGAGGGCCTGGAGTGGTTCCACTGAGAGCAGGTACCAGAGGGAAAAGCCATCCCCTGACTAGAGAGAGAGAGACCTCGCTTCAGCTACCAGGGTAAGGTGCTGGAACTGAAAAAGCTCTCCAATTGCAGCATGTCTAAACTCCATTTTCCAACTCTTCCAGCAGCAGAGCAGGTCTGTCTTAATTTATTAATTTATCTCCCTGATCCTCTGCTGCAATAATCTGCTGTGGGGTGGTGAGGGGCTCAGAACTTCTGTGCACCCAGGGTGTTCCTCCAGCCCCACGTGTAGGAGAGGTCCCACATGGTGGTTATGAACAGCACAGATTTTCCTGTGTCCTGAGCTGTGCATTGCCCCAGGCTCTGCTCTCACGCTCTGTGTCATGTCACATTTTTCATGGTGCTAAGATGTCAATGTCATCTCATTTTTTTCAGCTGAGATGCAGAGGAGATATAAACACCCCCAGTGACCCGTGGGGGACAGGAGCACTAAGGGGCCCAGCATGGGAAAGTCAGAGGGGGATTTTTGCAATGCTCAGTCCATGAGATCTCCCTGGAGGGCTCACCATAGTGATGGGAACCACTCTGCTGCCTTTACCTTGAGACTCCTTCTCTCCTCCCGTTCCCTGCTGACTTCACTCAGAGGTGGCTGGGATTACAGAGACCCCTCCCCAAGCAGGCAGGACTGTGCTGGGTGGTATGAGAGTCTCAGTGATGGAACAGCTCATGATTCCATAAGATGTACAAGGAGGTCAAGAGTGCTCTGCCTGATAACTGCAATATTATTCCTAGAACAAACTGGTCAGATACTGTGAGCAGTAAAACCTCCCTGGGGTATTTTTGCTGAAAGACTCCCTACAGCTCATGGACCACTGTGAGAGCATCAAAATGTACTGGGAAAACCTGTCTGTGCTGAAGTCCACACCTTTCCTCCTCCTGGTAACCTTGAGAGGATCATAACTAACTCAACTTCAGCCCCCTGTGAAATTCAGCTAAAATTGTCTGATGCCTCCAAAACCAATTGGGGGCGTACATACAAAGTGATCCTACAAGCTTGTTTCCATAGAAACTAAGCTGAAAGATATAATTTCCTGAATTAAAACAAAAAAGAAAGCAAGCTGATCGCTGGAAACCAAAAAGGGAACAGCTGAATGTCCCTGTGTCAGGAGCCAGCCTGTCCTGCATGGGGTGTGCAGAACCTTCCACTGTCCTATCCCACAGCTCCACACCCCCGGCCTCCACTCTGCTCCCACCTTCGCTGTCCTCTCCACTGTCCAAACATCCTTTGCTCCTCTACCCAGTCCCTGTCTTTCCCTCATATCGTGCCTGCAATTCCCTGTGCTCCAGAGAGCTCCAAGCCTTGGTGGGCAGGAGGCTGAGCATGATGCCAGCTAGGCAGGAGTGCCTGGAGGGCTGTTGGGATGGGCAGCCTGGGCTCCCTGCCCAGTCTCTGCCAGGCAAGTGTACCCCACAGCCCTGAACCTGCTCAAATATTCCATGGAGTGTATCTCCCTGCCAGGAGTCACTGGGTCACCACTGCAGCCATGGGTCTCTCCTCCAGTCCTGAAGTGAGACAGGTGGGGTTTATGAGGCTGCTTTGCAGAAAACATGTTTGAAAAAGGAAAAGACTGGCAGAAGCAGAGGACGGAGCCAGCCCCTCAGGGTAAGCACTCCAGGCCAGCACAAGGCTGGACAGCACAGGTGCTGTCAGCAGCAGCTGCTTTGCTGGGCACAGCCCTGCAGAGATGGAGCAGAGATGAGGGGCAGGATCCCCTCTCCCTGCCATCGTGGGCCCTGTGACAAGGACCCTCTCAGTGACATTTCTGTCAGCTCTATCTCCTCTTCAGAACAGCAAGAAGCAAAATCCTCCCTGAACATTTCCTGCCTGCTCTGTTGCCATCCCTTTCAATCTAATCATGCCCGGTGGGACCCTGCCAGGATGTGCAGGTCCCCAGCCCTGCCAGCCACCATCACCATCACTGCTGTGCTCTTGGTTTGCTGATCACCCTGCCATAGCTTCCCTGGTGAGAGATGCCAAAACCTGCTGCTGCTCCAGCCAAGCAGTGCTGCTGATGCCTCTCTGGGAGCTTCTGCTCCTCCTCCTGAAATTTTACTTTATTTAGCATGTAGGTGGAGTGACTATTCTTGCACTGAACATTTACATTTGTGAATATTCACATTTTCCAAGCAAAGGCTGATTCGTGCTTCAAAGCAGGCTCGATCTCACCCACTGAGCTTGTGTGTCTGGATGAAATCCTGCAATGGCATTTGGAAGGCCTGGCTCTGCTCAGCTCTTCCTTTTTCCTTCACTAAAGCTTTAGGTGTTGGCCAAACAAGCTGTGAGCTGAGGGCCAGGGCAGCACCTTGTTGCCCAGGCCCTGCCTGCACATGGCAGGACCTCATTCAGCCTGGAAGTCTCTGTGTTCCCAGAGTGACAGCTGAGACACGGGAATCTGAACCTCTGTCTTGAGTGCTGACCAGACCGAATGTCTTGTGAAGCCTCAGGATATTCTGCTATTTCCCCTACCAAGGTCACACAAACCCAGAGAAGCGAATGCAACCAAACAACCTCCAAGCCCCAGAAAGATCCTGCCCAGTGTAAAGGCTCTAACAGGATCCTCTGCCCCTCCCCAGGCCCCCAGAGCCCTCAGGACCCCCTGGCTGTCAGCAGTGAGCAGGGCAGGAGCCAGCTCATGCCTTTGCCGTGGCTGGAGAGCAACAAGCCCGGCAGCCTGGCAGAGCAGCGCTGCAGAAATCATCCGGCACTATGTAGGTCAACACTGGCAGCTGCAAAAAAATTATGTACCCTGGAATGCAGGAGAGAGAGAGAGGGAGCTGCAGGCTGGGCTGGAGAGGGTGGACAGACAGACACAGAGAGAGTGTAGACGTCATTAACCCTCCTGACGGGCACTCTTGATTTACAGCACATGTATGAGGTACTAGAGCAGAAGCATGCATCAGTTACCTTATCAGAATATATAGACATGCGTGTTGTCAGACCAATGACAGGGATCCTGTAGAAGCCAGCTGTGTATGACACAGGTGTTGGTGTTAGGTGATCGTTGGGAGCAGGAGGGTGACTAACTAATATTGCATAGACCTGTAGGACAGGATACACGACACAAACATTATTTCATGGGAGTGCATTGGCCATCGAGCGTGATTTTTTTTCCCTTTTCTTTTCTGCAATGCTAAACAGCCCCATGTTAACACAATAATGACACTGAAATGACTGGGAATGGGGAACCAAGGGCTGTGCTGGGAGCCAGGGGTGCTGTGCCACGGCTGGAGGTGATGGCTCTGCTCAGGGTTATGCCTTAATGGAATGCCGTGCCCAACTGCTCCGCTCGCCAAACGATTAACTTCCGTGATTACAGACTAAAGGGAAGCATCTCCCTTGCAGTCACACTGCGTAATGCGATTTCTTTAACCACACATTTAATACTCGGTTGTAATTCCCCTCTGAGGACTATTACGGACAAAGTGGTCAGCTGGGACTGTGGCGGGCGCGGGAGCGCGGAGCCAGGGAGCGAATCAGCCATCTGGCCCTGGGGCACACGGGAATGGCAGAGCACGGAGGGCGGGGGCAGGAGCCAGGATCTGCCCTCAGTCAGGGATCTGGGCTATACCAAAACGGGGAAGGAGGATCTCGGCAAAATTCTGATGTTACGGCAGAGCTGGGATTTTGGTCTCTAGCAGGATCCTACTTTGAGTCAAAGGGAGAGGAAGGAGCTGGGTAATCCCTGGGGATCCTTTATTACACCAATGCCCTTTCACAGCACAAGCAATGTCCCCATCTGGTGACCGTATCCAGCTAGGGCAAATCAGTGCAAGGACTTTGATGTCTGGAGGAAAGAACTCTTCCTTCTCCGAGCATCTGCCCAAGCCCCAGGATGTGCTCAGCGCCCGGGCGGGAGGGACAGATTGCCAGGACAGGAGAGGAGGATGAAGCCTGCCTGGGGAAGGGGCCCTGGGGTCTGGGGGAAAGAGGGAGGGTCCTGCTTGGCATTGAGAGGGAGTAAATTTAGAGTGCAGAGGGAGCTGGGGCAGAGGCTGGAGTAGGGAGAAATTGCTAGTAGGGAGAAGAGGTTGAGAAGGTCCTGGAGATGCAGGAGGAGGGGTTGCCCTGGGCAGAGGTGCCCGGTGCTGACACAAGGGGAACACAGCAGGGCTGGGGCAGGGCTCTGGGACAGGAGCAGGCTGGGGGGCAGCGGCCGGGCTGTGCGGGGCTCGGGCTGTGCTGTGGGCACGGCAGCCGTCGGCAGGAGCCATTTTGCGTGCGCGGGCTGCCAGCCCCTCCTCTGCCTCGCAGCCCCCTGCTCGGGCACAGCGGCAGCGAGCGGGCACCGAGGCACCCGTGCCCCGCTCTGGCCACTACGGCCGGGACAGCCCCTGCGTGTTGGGACGGAGCGGCCACCCCGAGCCCAGCGCCCCCAGCGCCCGCACTCCTGTGCGCCCCGGCCCCGCAGCCTCCCGCACCGCCCCGCTCCCGCAGGGCACAGCCCGGCGCTCCGCAGGGTCCGTGCGGGGACAAGGCGTGGAGGTGGCACGGCCACGGGCATCCATCAGCCGGGAGCGGCGAACGGAGCCTTGGCCAGAGGACAGCGGGGATCGGGGACAGCCCGCGCCGCCCGGCCTGGCCACCACCCCAGGGATGTCTCCAGCTATCCTCCACGCCGGGAAGCTGAGCTGCAAAGGCGCCAGCTCTGCTCCACGCGGCCCCTCCAGCCCCCTGCCCTCGCTGCCTGGGTGCGCCTGGGTGCGCCTTGGGGTGGGTGAGGTTCCGTGGTGGGGGCGTTCATGCAATTCGGGTGCGCGTTTGCACCCGCGCGGACCCTCCGCATGTGCAGGGGTGTGCTGGAGGAGGGAGGGGGTCTGCACCTGCCTATCCGCACCCCGATGGCCCCGACTGACGGCCTGGGGGTGGTTAGCCGTGCTCTGCACCCAGAACACACGCAGGGGAGGTGGAGAGGCCATGCCATGAGCTGCCCGGGGCACCCCAGGCTGCACCCACCAGCACTGAGGGTTCAGACTGCACCATCAGGAGCGCAGAGAGTGACCCATGGACACAGGATGGAGAATCATTCCGTGTTCATATGCACGGTCATACACAGCACACACCGAGTCTGTGTGCGTGTCTGTGTGTCTGTGCAGGTGTGCACCGTGTCTGTGTGTCTGTGCACACTGTGCCTGCGTGGCTGCAACCCCAGCCGCGTGTGCCCGTGTCCCGGGTGTGCATGTGGCAGTGGGTGTGCCAGGGCCCCACACACAGATGTGTGTGTCCATGTGTCACAGCAGCTGTGCACGCTGGCACAAGTGCAGACATGTCCTGTGTGAGCCCATGTTTGCACAGCAGGGCACATATGCACATGGAATGTGTGTGTGCACATGGAGCATGTTTGTGACCATGGAATGTGTGTGTGCACATGGAGCATGTTTGTGACCATGGAATGTGTGTGTGCACATGGAGCATGTTTGTGACCATGGAATGTGTGTGTGCACATGGAGCATGTTTGTGACCATGGAATGTGTGTGTGCACATGGAGCATGTTTGTGACCATGGAATGTGTGTGTGCACATGGAGCATGTTTGTGACCATGGAATGTGTGTGTGCACATGGAGCATGTTTGTGACCATGGAATGTGTGTGTGCACATGGAGCATGTTTGTGACCATGGAATGTGTGTGTGCACATGGAGCATGTTTGTGACCATGGAATGTGTGTGTGCACATGGAGTGTGTGCACATGGAGAGTGTGTACACATGGAATGTGTGTGTGCACGTGGAGTGTATGTGCACATGGAGTGTGCGTGCACATGGAGTGTGTGTGTGCACATGGAGTGTGTGCACATGGAGTGTGTGTGCATATGGAATGTGTGCACATGGAGAGTGTGTGTGCACATGGAATGTGTGCACATGGAGTGTGTGTGTACACATGGAGTGTGTGTGTGTCCATGGAATGTGTGCACATGGAGTGTGTGTGTGCATATGGAGTGTATGTGCACATGGAATGTGTGTGCACATGGAGTGCGTGCACATGGAGCGTGTGTGAGCCCATGTTTGCACAGCAGGGCACATATGCACATGGAATGTGTGTGTGTGCATATGGAGTGTATGTGCACATGGAATGTGTGTGCACATGGAGTGCGTGCACATGGAGCGTGTGTGAGCCCATGTTTGCACAGCAGGGCACATATGCACATGGAATGTGTGTGTGCACATGGTGTGTGCATGCACNCATATGGAGTGTGTGTGCACATGGAATGTGTGTGTGCACATGGTGTGTGCATGCACATGGAGTGTGTGTGCACATGGAATGTGCATGTGCACATGGAGTGTGTGTGTGCACATGGAGTGTGTGTGCACACGGGGGGTGTGTGTGCACGGAGTGCAGCCCGTAGACGTTCCCATAGTGTGTGTGAGTGCCCAGCCTGTGTGCACACACCCATGCCCACATCTCCCCCCAGTCTGAGGAAGCCTCTGAGTGCTCACACGCAGCTCTGTGTGTGCCTGTGGTGTGTCTGTGTGTGGTGTAGGTGTACACGCGTGTTGCTGTGTGCATGCACAGCGTTGAGTGCACACGTATGTGCATGGGGGCCTGTGTGTGTCCAGCGTGTGTGGGTGAGCCTGTGTGTGCCCTGCTATATGAGAATCTGCATGCCTGAGATTTGTGTGTGAGTCTGTGTGTGCCCAGGGGCTGTGTGTCTATCTGTGTGTGCCCAGGGGGTGTGTATGAGCCTGCATGTGCTCAGGCTATGTGTGTGAGCTCGTGTGTGCCCTAGTGTGCCTGTGAGTGTTTGTGCACACCCCAGAGTGCATGTATGATCCCCTGTGTGCCCTGAGGGGTGTGTGTGTGCCTGTGTGTGCCCCAGGGCTGTGTGGTGTGGGTGTCCCTGTGCACCCCAGGGTGCGTGTGTGAGCTCATGTATGCTCTGAGGTGTGTGTGAGCCCATGTGTGACCCGGGTGGGGGTTGCAGGTGGCCACGCGTGCCCAGGGTGGTGTGTGCAAGCGTATATGTGCCTGGGGGCTGTGCAGGTGCCTGTCTGTGCCCAGGCTGTGTGTGAGTGCCTGTGTGTGCCCCAGGGTGTCTGAGAGTGCCCGGGTGTGCCCCAGGCTGTGTGTGGGTGCCCGTGTGTGCCCCAGGGTGTCTGAGAGTGCCCGTGTGTGCCCGGGCTGTGTGCGAGTGCCCGGGTGTGCCCCAGGCTGTGTGTGGGTGCCCGTGTGTGCCCGGGCTGTGTGCGGGTGCCCGGGTGTGCCCCAGGCTGTGTGTGGGTGCCCATGTGTGCCCGGGCTGTGTGTGACTACCCGAGTGTGCCCCAGGGTGTCTGAGAGTGCCCAGGTGTGCCCGGGCTGTGTGTGAGTACCCGAGTGTGCCCCAGGGTGTCTGAGGGTGCCCGGGTGTGCCCCAGGCTGTGTGTGGGTGCCCATGTGTGCCCGGGCTGTGTG
>VZTB01002656.1:615279-689598 GCA_013397245.1 Thryothorus ludovicianus | reverse complement strand
CCGCGGGGTGCCGCGGGGTCGCTGCGGGGTCTGTGGCACCGCTTGCAGGGCGCGGGTCCCGCTGTTCCCGTGACGGGATGCGGGGTGCGGGTGCGGGGGATGCGCAGCTGGTCCGGGGCTGAGCTCTGGGGATCCCACTCCGCCCTTTTCACCTGCAGTGCCCTTTCGGGATCAGGGCATTCCCGGTGCCTCGGAAGGTGTAGGCACACCAGGCATTCAGTAAAGCAGGGGTGAAACACCGTCTATGGGTTTGTTCTCCACACCAATATTCCCAGATATACAGCACCCCTGAATAGCACACTTCTGCAGCTCTGCCTGGGGACAGCTGTGTGTGGCATGGACTCTGTCATGGTCTGTGTGCACTCCAGGGCTGAAGAACCCTCCCTTGACCAGCACAGCTCCTGGGCAGAGATGTTGAGCAGACACTCAGCCTGGTTCCTTGGCTTTGGTATGTCCCTCCAGACAGAGCCACCACTCTTCCAGACATTAGCTCACAGGGCAACCGGCCATTTCCCTCCATTAAATTCACCAAATTACTCTGGGATATGACCTTAAGATTTCTCTGCTGAGGAGGTTTCTTGGGGTTCTCGTTATCTACCAGTTGTTGGGTTACCATTAGCCTCCCTCGAGGAAATGGAGGCACAGAAGCCAGTGGCCAACATCTGGAGGGCAGTCCAGCTTCATGGCAGAAAGAGACCGAGTTACACTCGTGGGCTGCATCTGTCCTGTTCCAGAGAGCTGAGACTGCCAGAACAGCAAATTGCTCCCCAGAGTTGCCCCTTTGGCCTTTTTGGAGAAAAAATATGGGGTTGCAGGTAGTGAGAGGGTGTTACTTTGTCACTACACGGGACAAACACCACAGCCAGCCCAGGCAGGGAATAGACCGAGCGCTGCAGAACCAAAACCACCAGGGATATTTTTACCCCACCATTTCTGGGGTGCTGCTGCAGTCCACCTCTATCCTTCCTTTGCAACGTCAGTTGAATCAGAATATTTTCCCCCAACGCAAATTTTCTCACTGGCATTTCTGAAGTGCGAGTTGCCATGGAAACCATTTTGCCTGTGTCCCACATTGCCCACATGCACTCGGATGGAGCTGCAGGAGCAAAATGGCCGTTGTGTAATGCTGCAGGGCTCGGTGTGCTCTGGGGGCTGTGCAACCTCTTCCAGCTGTGAGACCCTCTCAGGAAGCTGCAGACCATGGCTTGGGGAAGCAATGAAACCCATGGAGGTCGTGATGTGCTCTGTGAGAGAAGGAAAATGGTCCCACCTCACCTTAACCCTTCCAGTGCTCGACATGAAGCTCTGCACCAACCCTGCTGTGTTCTTGGAACAGACTTCTAGGAAAGATTAACCCTTTACAGTGTCACCGTGTCATTCCCACTCCTCCATGCATGGAGCTGAGGGCCTTGCTGGATTCATACAGTGTGGGTTTGTCTTGAAGGGACGAATGGTGAAAGCCAAAGAGAGTTGCATCCCTACCCTCAGTCTGCAGAGCTGACTTCATTCCTTCCTTTGCCTACCAGGTGCGCCTGCAATCGGTTGTGTGGGAAGAAACTGTTCTGGAGGGGGTGTACAGACCTGGATCCTGGTGGGTGAGATGGCGGTAGAGTGACAAAGTCAAGACCTGGCCACAGCAGGTGGCTTGGCAGACAAGACAAAGGAAAAAGGCAGGCTTTGAAATGTAATTTGGAGTGCAAGGGCTCTTTCCCTCTTATTACCTGGAGTTCCTTGCAGGGCAAAGGAGTGCAGCTATTGCATCCCTCCTGCGTTCCCCAGAAGTCTGGGATGACCATGCTTAGGAGGCAGGCTCTTCCCTCTGTGCCTCCATTCATTTTTTGTCTCCAGAGGCTCTTGTTTCTGGCACAGTTGCGGAGACCTGGAAAATGCCTGTTTCCCTCTCAGGTCATGCCTCCCCCATCCATGTCATGCTGGCACCAGGAGCAGCCTGGATGACAATTCCCCACAGCTGGGCTCAGCCAGCACAGATGTTGTCACCACAGGAGTTCCTGTCTTGCTGTGTCCGCAGGCTCTTTGATCCTCTGAAGGCAGAGGGAGTGTGCAGGGCTTTCCCAGGTGGGAGCTGTGTACGTGGGGAGCACAGCCACATCCACCAGCTGATACTGGCTGCCAGGGATGCGCTCTGCTTTTCCTCCTGGCACATCGTGGCAACCCCCTTAGCTGTGACTGAGGGCAAGTACTGACCGTGGTTGCCTGTTAGCAATTAGTGCAGTGTGATCCTGCTCTTCATGTGGCACCTTCTGGATGCAGGGGGTTGGACACGAGCATGGGAGGTGTTCCCTCACCAGTGAGTCCTGCAATTCCTCCCACAGCCAGAGTAAAACCTGCAGACCTCAGAGGAGCAGCACTGAACCAAGCTGTAAACTTCACCTGTCTGGTGGTGAGGCCACAGTGGTAGAAAAGGCAACAGGGAATTTCACAGAAGTCAAAATTAAGTATTAGGAATATGCAATTTGTGCCGCTCCTTGTGGAGCTATCAAACAATTCTTTTGAGAAAGCTGAAATGGAATTGAGAGCAGTAGCTGCAACACAGGCTGTGGAAATGCTTCCTGTGTGCAGCTGCAAGGTTAATCTGAGGTGTAAAATGGAGCAAAGCACACGCTGAGTGCCCATGGCAAGGCTCCAAGACCTGGTACTGAAGAGCTGCCGTGGGCCATGGGTGTTCCTACAGGGATGAAAGGATTTGCAATGCGGTTGCCACTTCAGTATTCCTGCCTTTGCTCTGGAAGCAATCACTGGTGATAAAATCTGTGAGACAGCAAATAATGATGCCAAAGCACTTGGATTTTTTGATAAGCACAGAACTGGAATGTATTTTAGGACAGCCACTGTAGAGCCATGAAAGCAGGACTATTGCTGGTCCCGCTCTTTGAACAGGACTACAGATCCAGTGGAGACATTCACTGTAAAAGTCTGACCTGGGGGTCAGAGATCATGAATTTCCAAACCAAAAGGTGGCATTGTCGTCCTTGGATTCACCCTGAGGAGTCAGAGCAGCAGCTGGCAATGACTTGAACCCCAGTAGGAAGCACTGGGGAACCCTGCATAGGAAGGCTGCCTGCAGATCTGGGGGTCACATTCTTTACAAAGAGACTGAACAGAGAAACTACCCTTCAGATTATTTGGAGGGAAAATTCCCCATGAGCTGCTCTAGCAGAGGTGAGAGTGGATGCAGTCAGAGCATGCTGCCTTCTGGACAGGGACAGAGAACAGCACCAAATCCCAGCCTGAGGCAGGGCCAGGGGACAAGGGAGGGGGCACAGGGCCCCGGCAGTTCTTCATAACCCTCCTGGAGGCTGGCACAGTGTGTCCTCACTGCCCGTGCTTGGGGGACTGTGGTTTGTGTGAGCAGCTGGGACACAGCAGGACGTCCTTGTCACAGGATCAGCCACCCAGACAGTCAGGCAGTGACTGGAGTCTGCAGAGGAAGGTGCCCAAGGGCTCTGTTCCTGTTGTGGGGGAGCTGCAGGGAGCAATGGGGTGGAAACCAAGGTGGGAGTGCCTGAGCAGCCCTTTGGTTGCTTTTGTGTATTCAAACCCTGTCTGCAGCTCTTTTCCAGACAACATCCAGGATGGACTGCAGTTCCTGAGTCCCTGTGCTCTTCCTGAATGTTTTCCCAGGCGAGAGGGACTGAACTCAGTCTACTCTGCTGCTGGAGGCCCCAGGCAGCACAGTTCCCTGCTCTAGGTATCCATGGGCATCAGTGTTGCCTTTACCCCGCTCTCCCCATGGGAAGGAGCTCCAGGCCCCCAAAGCCTTTGCCACCCTCCTGAGAAGAGTGTTTGGCACGTCTGGAATCCCTGCTGTCACAGAAAGGAGCTGCAGCATCATCCTTGGAGCAGGTGATGAGAATGGAGGTGTCTCTCCCCCTGCACTGTCAGGTTACTCCATCTCTGCATTACCCGTGTGCAGAGGCATTCCCAGCATCCAGCAGAGCTCTGCCTTCATCCAGGGAGCTGGGCACACACAGGGATGGGGGAGTTCAAACAAGTTCAAGCAGTTAGTCTGGCTTCTGGTCATCAGGGTGTTCCTGGGCAGGCAGGAGGACATCGGGTGAGTGGTAAGAGGATGGGACATGGAACAGCAACGGCTGGAGGCGAAGATGGTGAGAAACCCCAAACCACCTCCTGTGCAATCAGAGAGAACTGAATGTGCAGAAACAGTCAGATGTGCAGTAGGAGGGGTGGGAAGTTCAACTGTGAACATTTTCCAAGGGAAAACCAGGATTTGCATGTTTGAAATGAACTGTAGGGAAAATTGAATTTTGATAGCATTCCAATTTTCTGCTGGAGGACCAGTCAGAAGCTGGGCTTCAGCTTCCTGCACATCGTGTCCTGGGAGATTGGACAGCTTGTCCTCAGGGACTTCCAGTCCCTTGGGACTGCCACATAGCAGGGGCTGGAAAGCACCTCAGAGAGTCTGGTCACTGCTTGGGGATTTCCTGCCCTTCTTCACCTCAGAGGAGGCTGGGCTGGGTGATGTGGTGATGGAGTCACAGAGATGGAGCACATGGGGGAACATCAGCCCCCTGCAGCCCTTGGTGCCCCCCACCATGCTCAGCCTGGGTGTCCCTTGAAAGCTCCCCGGTGGGATGGGGCTGCCTGCCTTCCCACAGCAGGGCTGACACAGGAATGTCACCCTCACTCTCCAGGAACTCTCTGGGAACCCTGAGACACAGCAACAATCTCCATCCAGTCCACTGCAAGGAGTAGTGGTTGGTGCCTGTGCAGCACCTGCTCAAACAGAAACCATCCCACCATCTGGAGGGGCTGGAGGGCCCCCAGACTCCCCGAGAAAGGGGCCAAAGGGGCTCCTCCAGATGTCTGTCTGTCCCCAGCAGAGCCTGGGTGGTGACAGGCACCACTCTTGGGCAGAGATGCCACAGCTGTGCCCTGACAAAGGGAGAGTGAGATCTCTGGGCATTTCCAACCTCTTGGAGCTGCAATGAAGCTGAAACAGGGGAAGGGAAAAGGAGCCAATGACAAATGAGGTGCTCTGGAACTTGCAACACTTCAAGAGACAAAATCAGGACATAGTTTTCACAGTGATGAGTGCAGAAACACGCAGGAGTTCCTATCTCTGTAACCCATCTTTGGGAGGAGGCAGCAGACAGCCCCTTTGGGTGTGTGACACAGCCTCCTGTCCCCTCACAGAGCATCCCTGGTGTCCCAGCCCTGCACTTCCCCAGCCAGACAGGGATCTGTCCCCTTGCAGCAGACGATTCCTGGGGCATCTCAGTGCTCAGCACCTCCTCCTGCTGCTGGGAGATGTTCACATTTTCGCAAAGCCTCAGGAGCTCCAGGGGCTCTCCAGTTTGTGCAGCTCCCCCGTGAATACTCCTGACCTTGGGAGGGCAGAAAACTGAGAGTGGATTTCTAATCTGCCAGATGTGGCTTTCAAAGACACCAAACACAATAAACGAGATGTGCACACCCTTGGGAGGAACTGAGAAAGAGAGACAAAGCCCAGGCTGGCCCAGTGGTGCCAATGTGGCATTTGGGGCAGGAGCTGAGTGGCACCACACTCAGTGCTGCACTGGATGCCCTCACCAGGGGCTGGGTGGGGGAGCCTGGCTGGGCTCCAGCATCACCAGAACAGATCATTGGTGAATGACAGTGCAAAAATACCCAAAATACAGGAATGTGGTGACAAACCTGCCCCTTGAGAGCTGTGTCCTCCTGTCATGTGTGATTGATGTTTGATAGGAGATCAAAATCTTCTTGCTGAGGACAGAAAGAAAGATTGATTACACAAGTTCTATTATGAAACCAGTCTGGAACAAAACCAAGTAAAAACATGATGAGACAGCACCGGTTTTGGAGAAAATACTGCTTTTATCTCATCTCCTTCCATGAAGGTTCCTGCAATGTACTTACAAGTCAGCAGTTCTGGAAAGCACAGTCTCACAGGGGGCTTCCTAGAAAGGCAAATACACAGGTAGGGCTGCTTGGTGTAAAGTGTCATGGAATCAGAGAATCACAGAATCCCCTGAGCTGGAAGGGACCCACAAGGACCATTGACAACAGCTCCTGTCCCTGCACAGACACCCCAAAATCCCACCCTGGGCATCCCTGGGATGTCCAAAGGCTCCTGGAGCTCTGGCAGCCTCGGGGCCGTGCCCATTCCCTGGGCAGTGCCCAGCACCCTCTGGGGGAAGAACCTTGCCCTGAGCTCCAGCCTGAGCCTGCCCTGGCCCAGCTCCAGCCCTTCCCTGGGTGCTGTCCCTGGCCCAGAGCAGAGATGGGAGCTGCCCCTGTGCTGCCTGTTGTGAGGATGATGAAGATCCCAATGAGGTCTGACCTCAGTCTCCCCTTCTCCCAGCTGAACAAACCAAGTGATCTCAGCCACTCCTCCCTCATCCTCCTCCTGCCCCTTCCCCATCCTCAAGGTCCTCCTTTGGATGCTCTGTCTAGCTTAATGTCGTTTTCATATTGTAGTCTTTGTGTCTAACAACCCAGCCCTTCAAGGCTTCATCCTCCTCCTGCCATCCTGGGAATTGCTCTTCACTTCCCATTTCAGTCCCCAGGTCAAGTCCCAGCCCTGATCTAATGCAGAGATGTGCTGGAAAATCCCAGACATTTTAAGTATTTCTAATATCAGTGAAACACATTTCTCCTTTACTTGTTTTTCTATCGATTCACAATGTTTTCAACGTTTTGAAACGAAAGTGAATTCTCCCTGCCATGACCACTGCTCCTGTGTGTGTCAGGCTTGGAGGGGGAGAGCATTTCAGCCTCGGGGGCTCAGTTCCACTAACTCAGAAGCGTTTTGCAGCTGGGTGTTTGTACCTGGTGAAAGGTGACTGACATGTGTCACCAAAGGCACTGTTCTCAACTCCAGACAGATGCTGTCGTGTTGCTGAGGTTGCTGTGTGCTGCTCTAAAGAGTGATGCTATCTCTCAAAAATAGACACAGAGAGAATCACCTGCAGGAGCCACAATTGCCTCTCCAACACCTCGTTATGCTCAGTTTACATAATTTACAGAAACATTTATGTCCCAGTTTCCTCCTTTCCTCCTTTCCTGTTTCCCAGCTGCCTTGGGACAGACCCCTGCACATCATTGTCCAGAACTCCTGGGGAGTTTGGAATGAGAAGAAAATCTCTGCATTGCACTTGATTTTCCCTATTTGCATGGGATGAGCTTGATCCCAACCTTGCTCATCCTCGGGCCATCCCAGAGAGCAGGGGACACAGCCAGAGCCACATTCCTGTGTGTCTGGGGAGGTCCTGCCTCTCCTGTCACCACCACCCTTGGGAACCCTCAGCACCCTGTGCTGGGCACGTTATTTCCACCTGTGTCTGCCTCTGTCTGACACACCCAGGGCTTCTGGGCAGCCCTCATACACCAAGGGCTGTTTGAGTCCTGTTCCCTGCCTCAGCCTAGCTCTGGGGAAGCAGAGGTGTCCACAGATCCCACCAGTCATGCCCTGAATAACCTTTGATGCTCCCCTGGTGCTGATGGGTTCTTCACCAGGGGCTGCACCCCTGTAGGTCCCACCAGGGAGGCTGAGGGTGCCCTGGCTCTCCTGCTTGCACCTGTAAATGTACAAGAGGAATGCAAGATGTTTTAAACATCCTAGGAGAAAAAGGTTGAAGATATCTCTGGGAAAAGGGCAGAACAAAGACAGTGAGTGCTCATAATGGCCACCAATTCTTGGACTCCATGCCATGGAAGCTGCTGTTGCTGCTGGGTTTATGCAGCAACACCTCAGGGCTCCCCTTGTCTCCCATTAGTCCTTGTGTCTTCCCTCCTGCTTGACTGAGCTCTGCCCACTCATAAATTCCTTCAAACTTGGAAAAGGGGTCAGACAGGAGCTCAAAAGCAAAGTGCTAGACTGAGACATGGCCTGGACAGGTCGTGTTTTAGTGACCAGCAATGGCTGGGTAAAGTCACCTCCCGAATGTCAGCACTTCATGTCTGCTCTGTTTGTGCCACTCCTGATCCCCCTCGCCCTTTGTGTCCCCTCTCTGCTCCCTGCAGGATGAGGGGGTCACCTTCACCTCACCCCCACCTTGCATGGCCTGGGTGTGCAGGTCAGATGGGACATGGCTCTGAGCCAGCTGAAGATGTTCCTGCTCCTGGCAGGAGGGTTGGACTAGATGGGCTTTAAAACTCCTTCCCAACCTCAACTATTTTATGATTCTGTGTTTTTCTGCTGTTCCCAATTACATTCCTAATAATTCTTGAAGGAGGGCTATTATACCTGAAAGCTCATCCACTTTTTTCCAGATGTATCAGCTCATCTAATAGAAATTATTATTGTTCCCTACGGGCCTTGCTTTTTTTATCCACTTAGATCATGCCTACGAAAGTATTTATGCTAATTATTCCTTACATGCATTTATCTGGTGGAACAGTGAGCAGATGCAGTCACAGAGCAAGTGGATGAAGGCTCAGATCTCTTTCCAAGCACCAATTTACAGCCAACGCTCCCCTGTGGGTCTGTGCCATGTGCAGACCCTGCCGTGGGCCTGACAGACACTGAGAGGTTTGCAAGGTTTCTTCTGCAGGGGTTCTCACACTCTGTTTCCAGGAAGGGCCCAGAGCTGCCCGGTGGCCCTGGGGCTCTTTAAGTCCCCTGTGCTATTCTTGCTACCATTGCCATTTGTTTTCCATAAAGGAAATAAACTAATTAAATGGTAAAATTATTTTAAAAAAATTTATAATTCGAAAAATCTGTGGTTGTTACTGCTCTGGTACTCACCTGCAATGTTTCTCAGTATATTCTAGGGCAGAATACTGTCCCCTGAAGGGGAGAGGCATCAGATTTGATGCACAAGCCAGAGCAAAGATCAGCTTCTCCTCTGGCTCTGGTGGCTCCAGGGTGCAAAGCCTGGAGGTAAAAGCAGCACTCAGGAGCCCTGGGTGTGTTTTTTGGGCAGCCCAGCACAGGTTTGGCCACAGGCACCACTTCTGATCTTCAAGGAAGAAGAGCTCCAGGCTCCTTTCCGAAGAGACTGTAGAGGTGGGACCTTCTTGGAGTAAAATCAGCTTAAACTGGCAGGGCTGCTCCTGGGAGATGTGGCTGGGGCATCCCAGGCTCCAAGGGCTCTGCTCTGACCTATCCAGGGCTGCTCCTCCGTGTTCCCATGCTGCTCCTGCTGAGCCCACAACATCTCACACAGGCAGAAACACTTTCCCTGTTTCCCCCTTTCTGTCCCAAAACTCAGCTCAGGTGCAGAGGTGGGTTAGAGAAAGAAGAAAATGCTGATGGTTGAGTCAATCCCTGTCACCTGGGGCAGAAGAAGGTGATCCCTAGCACCTCCACTGCCCCGTGCCTGCTGGCAGAAGACGTGGCAGAGCCTTCCAGAAAGGCTGAGGGACACCAGAGTCCTGGGAAAGGAGGGATCTCCAGGCACTGGGATACCACAGGTCATTTCGGCCAAACATCAAAATAATCCTTCCTAGGCTTGAAGGCTGGGAAGGTTTCCAGGGGTTCCTTTTCTTGGCCCAGACCACTCCAATCAAGGAAAGTGGTTTGGGGAGGGAGAGCTCACACTGTGTCACTTGTCATCAGAGTGACTGCCTGGAAAACGTGTGCTGAGCTCAGCTCCCAAAGTTCAGTGTCCCCCATTTCTCACAAGCTGAGCTTCAAGTGACAGCAGCCACTGTAACAATCAGAGCTCACAAGGAATGAACTCAGTGCATCACCTGGAGCATGGAAGGGAACACCTGACCTTTGACTCAGTGCCCACATCTGTGAACAGCCCTCAGGAGCTCCTGTGCACCTGGCACCAACGCAGCCCTTCGGGAGGAGCACTGATTGAGGTAAGGCTGTGGCAGCCATCCAGATGTGGCAGCAGCACAGCTGGCTGAAGCAGAGCTGTGCACTCCCATGGCTGTAGCCCAGGTGCTGCCTGACCCTGTTTTATCAGGTCAGTGCTCAGCTAACGTGGTGCTGTGCTGGGGCTGGGGAGGAAGAGGTGGATCCCAGAATCGAGCAGGGACAGATCCCAGTGGGGCAAACCTCACAGTCCTCCAGGGAGCACCAGGAGTCAGGCCCAGCAATGGAGAAAAGCAACCCAGTCTGGAGCTGAGTTCTTCCCTCTACCTCACCAGAAAATTCCTTTTTACCCAGGAGTGCCACTGCTCTGGCTCCCAGCCTGGCTGGCCCTGCCTGAGGCAGGGATTTGCTGCTGAGTTACAGCCTGAATGGCTCTTGGAGCTCAAGTGCAAAATGATAAAAGGCTTCTCCTGGCTCCCCTTCCCGAGATTCCTAGGCTGCAGAAGCCCGTGGCTCTCCTCTGCCCCTCCGGGCTTGAGGAAGGAATGGAGATTTCTCTAAATGCTCTTGTCTGAGCTTTTCAACCTAAGCAGGGGAAGTATCCTAAACCTTTGAACGTTTTTGTGAAGGTGCCTTTTATCCTGCAGCCAAAACAGCATCCAGGAGCTCAAAAACCGGGGCTGAAGGTCAAAACCATAATGGTTTGGAGATGGCCTTGAGACATTATTCTCGCTCTGCCTGGACCGAGGTGGTGCCTCTCATCACGGATGTTTCTGTGCTCCCGCAGCCTCTGTGGGACATTTCCATGCCCTGCAGGCTGTGACGGGCCGGCTCTGCTCCGGCATGGTTTCTAAAGCTGATTCGGTGGCCAGCACAGCCCAGACATCTGCTTCAGCAGCGCCAGCCCAGTTTAGTGTGGTCCTTTCTGAGGTCAGTGAACACCTCCTGCCCACAGCCTGCCAGGGAGATGCTGCTCGCTGCCCCTGCTGTCCCTGCCCGGCTCCGGCAGCTGCTTGGTGCCATCTCGTGGTTAAATCACTCCTCCGGAGCATCCCTACTTCAGTCCTGCCTCCGATCTTCCGCTAGAGAGGAATGAACCCCTCCAGGACTGATTTTTAGCGGATTTTCCCGTGTCTTTCCCAGGTTGCGGCAGGGGGAAAGGTCGGTGCTGCCCGCTCGGAAGGGGCCGAGCACTGAGCGCCCTTCCCGACCCTCCTGCCCCAGGAGCGCTGCTTTTACACCTCCACTACCTCCCGTTCCCACAGGAGAACATCACGCTGTATTTTGCACCCAGGATGGCCAGGCTGGACCCTCCTGCCCTCACCTCCGGCCAACCCCGCCTTCCAGGACAGTTCCGAGGAGAGGATGGAAAATGCAGCAGCATTTCGTGTACTGGAAAAGGAGAACAACTCCCAAATCCACGGAGAGCATCCACAGAACGTGTAGAGCCCCGTGTGTCCCCATTGAAAATTACTTCATTAAGGGAAAGTTGTTCTATAATAATTCCTCCTCCATCCCCTCCCCTGGCTCATTCAGAGCCCTGATTTTCCTCCTGGGTTGTCCAGGTCCCAGTGCTCCACAGGAACTGGAACTCAGGGTTCCAGTGCCCTTTGCTGTGTCAGATGGTAACTGGGACTGTAGTTATCTAAATAGTGGGTGTATGTGAGTAACTTTTCAGAATCCCAACCAAAAGTTCCCATCAACCCTTAAAAGGAGAAAAAAAATCCCACTGAGAACCTGTTCCATTGTGTTAATACCCCATCTCAATTCTGACAGTCCCACACCTCCTGCACTTTGCAGGCAGGGTTACAAAAGCAGATTTTTAACTCTGAGTCATCCCTTGCATCTTTCAGAGATGGATCCCAAGGAGCTGATTGGCTCCAGAAATTATTCTGTGCTCAGCAGTGACAGCTGACACCACATCAGTGCTGAAATGTGTCTCATGGGCTGAATAGTTTCTCAATGGGAATTTTATTCTCCTTTTAAGGCTGGAAGAGAACTTTTGGCTGGAGTTCAGGAAAGCTCCTCACACCTCCCTGCTGTTTAGAGAGGGTTTGCGTTGACTGTGTAGGAAGAACATCCTAAAGTTCACATGGAGCAATTACTTGATCTGGCTGCACTAATCAGCTTAAATCACTAACCCATTTACCTTGAGTTTTGCTTTGCTTGTGTTTCTCAGTTATTGTCCTGGGAAGTTCAACTGCAGTGGATTTGGATCAATGGGACACCTATGAAACAATCATTGACTGGCAGCACCAGTCAACCTTTGTACTGAACAATCTATTTCTTCCAAAGTGAAAGAAACATTTCATCTTTATGGGTAAGGAAAACAATTTATAGATCTCACCAAACAGCAATTCCTTTTTCTTTCCCTGTGTTATTTTCAGGAAAATATATTATTACTGTATTTTTTTCCCCCGTAGTCAGGAGCTGCATTCAAATGAAAATTCGGTTCCAAGTACTCAGCAATGATGTGTTTCACCAGAAAATGAGAAAGAATATTCTGGACATATACAAGCACTTGCCAAGATGTGTGATATCTGAAATGGCTGAATTCAGAGTCCTTGTTATCCAGAGGTGTTTAAAGAATAAAACTGCAGCCACCTGCCCTGCTCCACCCACCCAGCCATCCAAAGGGGTCAGGGTGATTTAAAAACTTTCTGTGCCCTTTGTTGAAGAGGGAGTTTTGGGCAGCTGGGATGAGCAGCACCTCCAGCACAGGGTTTACAGGGACCCAGAGCCAGGCAGAGCCCAGTGTGGGGCTGGGGAAGGGGCTGGAGCCCCAGGAGAGGCTGAGGGAGCTGGGAAGGGGCTGGAGCCCCAGGAGGGGCTGAGGGAGCTGGGAAGGGGCTGGAGCCCCAGGAGGGGCTGAGGGAGATGGGAACGGGCTCAGCCTGCAGCAAAGGAGGCTCAGGGGGGCCCTTCTGGCTCTGCACAGCTCCTGACAGGAGGGGACAGCCGGGGGGATTTGGGATCTGCTCCCAGGGAACAGGGACAGGAGGAGAGGGAACGGCCTCAGGCTGGGCCAGGGGAGGCTCAGGGTGGACACGGGGGAAAATTTCTTCACTGAGAGGGTGATCAGGGCTTGGCACAGCTGCCCAGGGCAGGGGTGGAGGTAAATAGGGAGGTAAATTCCTCCCTAGTCCCAGGGGGATTTAAAGGCTGGGTGGATGTAGCCCCTGGGGATATGGGGCAGTGGTGCCTTGGTGGTGCTGGTTGGACTCAATGGCATTAAAGGTCTGTTCCTACATGAGTGATTCTGACATTTCCTGTCTGTGTGGGGGCACAGGAAGCCCTCTTTAAGATTCAATAAGATTCATCCCACCCGAATCCCCAGGTTCTGTCACTCAGGGATCTCATGGATCACAGTGATGGGCTCCTCCTGCCCCCTCTGATGTTCATTGACTGAAGAAGAAACTTCACTTCTCCCATCTCCCACCTCCCACACGTCAGCCTGAGGCCAAAAAGAGCCAATCACTCTCCTTGGTGCTCTTCTCCACATTGGGCTAAAAAAAAGTAACAAAGGCAAGAGCCTTCCAATCCTGTAGGAGCTGCATTTTCTGATGTTGGGTAAATATAAATGCCAAAATTAATTTCCCTGGAAAGAATGAGCAACACATGATCCTACAATATTTCAACAGAGAGTAACTTGAACTTGAGATGAACAAGTGATGGCTCTCATTCTCTCATCTAGAGCTAAAAGCGTCTCCTTTTAGCTCATTGAACATGGAGGAGGATCCATTGATGCAGCAGCCATTCAGTTGTTTGAAAGTTAAAGAGGCAGCAGGGCAGCCAAGCAACACAAAACTCTTGCAAAACACATGATTGAAGTAAATGTGGTTAGAAAAAAACTCTGCTGTGCCCTTTGTAGCTGTTGTCTTTCTTCAGCACCCTGAAATCTGGAAAAGTGCCACCACGAGTCTGTGCCACAGGAATCTCTCCCACAAAGACGGTTCAGGGTGAGAGGACCCTTCGTGCCAGCCTTGGAACCGCCTCTTTTAACCCGCTCCCTCCTGCCCTCGGGTGTCCGGGGGTGATCAGGATGCTCTGCTCGAGGGGGTCCATCCCCACATGGGCAGTGCCCAGACTGTGCCAGACCACCAGGAGTGGGCATTGCATGGAAAAACAGAGCTCTGAACGAGCAAGCTGGGAGCTTCCTCCCCACTGGGGCACAGCCACGCCTGGGTGCCCCCCTGCAGCCCAGTTCAGGGGCATTTCCTCACAGTTCAGTCACTGAAGGGCATCTTCCCCCAGCTCACCAAGTCTGGGGCAGTGTCCCCAGTGCTGCTGGCACAGCTCTGACCCAGGAACACCCCCTGTGCCTCATGCTGAGCACACAGCACTTGCTCCCCCAACACAGAGCATCAGCTCCTCCAGTGGAGAACAGATGTTCTGGGTACTTAAAAAGAATCTGTTAATTTGCTGTGACTTACAACTGGTGTAATTTAAAAAAAGATTCCCCAAGAACTGCAGCACTCAGCTCAGGAGGCGTCTCAGCTCATTGATCACCCGAGTGGAAACGTGCAGTTATTTTGCTGTTAATCTTCATAATCACCATCACAGGCTGACAAATGTGCCACGGAGAGCGAACAGCTGCTGCCTCCATCACCTCTCTGGAATGAATCTGGGACCTGTTTCGTGACATGAGACAGGAGGGACCTTGGCTGTGGCCCTGGGGGAGCAGGGGCAGCCACAGGCAGGGGCTCCTCCAGGAGAGCAAAGGGAGGCAGCAGCAGGTTTGGAAGTGGGTGATCCTGGAGGTCCTTGGAAGATTTGTCTGTGCTTGGTGCTGAGCAGACACTTCTGGTTACAAAATTCCAAGACAAAAAGAGCCTTAATCCAAATCCAAAGGTACCACCTGCTGGACTGCATCCTGACAGAGAGGGGGAGAGGAAGGAATGGAATTGCTAGAAGACACTAAAGCACAGGAGATGCAGCTCTGGGAGTGTACAGAGGAGCTGTGAGAATCTGGGGGATTGATGGTTTAGTAATTTTAGTTTTCTGTTTTCCAGTACAAACCACTTCACACTGGTCTGTTTGTCAATATTTCACTTTTAACTGTATTTTAAAACAAACCTTATTCACTGTTCGTTCTTCACTCTTTTGTGGGGTGTTCTTGCCAGGAAAAGGGATCCTGGAACCAGTCCACGCCCTCCTGCCTCAGGAGCCAAGGGGAGCCTTCAGAGAGGAACTTCACAAGGGAGCAGGACTTGCAGCAGGAGCATTGCCCAGCTCAGGGACCTGCGAGCTCTGACGGGTGTTAATGGCCCTGAGCAGCCTCACCTGGGGCACTCCCCCACTCCTGCAGTCCCATTTCAGCTCAGCTCCGGCCCCTCAGCCCCTGTCCTGACTGATGCTGCTCCCCTGGCTGCTCTGGCTCTGCCCCACAGCCTGACTGCCCAGCTGGGCCTGCCCCATCCCCACGGAGCCCAACAGCTGCTGGGCTGTGTCTGACCCTGGATACGCTCTCCAGATCCAGGCTCTGAGCTGCAGATTGGTTCCCTCAGGACCTCAGCCCTGCTCCATCTCCATGAGCTTGCCCAGGGATCTGGCTCCTGGCTGAGCCTAGCCATGGGCCTGCCCTGCCCATCCCTCTCAGGAGCACTGGGACCCCCTGAGCTCCCAGCACACTCCTTAGGGAGCAGCAGCGCTGGCAGAGGTGGGTGATGGAGAAACAGCAAGAGGCAGCTCCAGGGCAGAGCTGTTACCTGGTGTGGGTGGCTCATGGGGCACTGCTCACCCAAATTCAGGGGGCACAGCCACAAACACACACAGGGGCCTTGCCACACACCTGGGCTGCTGCCCCTGCTTCCTGCTCTGGTCCTACAGCAGGACCTTGGGACGGACAAACACCAGTCCCCCTGAGAGAAAACCCTGGCTTATCTGGAGCAGAGCCTGAATTTGGAGTTACCAGTTCTTTTATTGCTAAAGCTAAAGGAGTTTTGTCCTCTTAGGGCAGAAATCAGAGAATCGGGAAACAGCAGGATTAGCTTAAGCCTCTTCCATTCCCATTAGCAATCTTATTTATCCTTTTAAATGGCTCCAGAAAAAGGGACAATTGAGTGCTGGAAGCTGCTGGTATGCCAGGGATCCTATCCTCTGATCTTCTGGGCCTGTTGGCTTTAAATTATCCACTTTACACATTTAGATTTTCAAACAAATCCCAGCCCTTATCTAGGAACACCTGAGGGCATCTGATCTGTTTACTGAAACCTCTTCTACAGCAAATCTCCTGCAAAGTCTCAACTATTCTCATCACTAGGTATTAATATCTGTGTTTATTATTTTGCTTTATCTTCACACTTGGCCACTAGCCAAGAGTTTATCCAATGGCCAGAGGCATTGTTATGCCATTTCTTTGGCTTTTGCTTTTACCCAAGTCACAAATTCACTACAAATTCATTAATTCCCTAGCAAAGCTTTTTTTTTGCTTGTATTTTTGGTGAGTGAAGGGTGGGTGCAAGGTTAGAAAACCCCAAGGGACATCAAAGCAGGTCAAAGAAAAGGATACATGGAGGGTGATGGAGAATGGGATTTTCCAGCATAAGACCAGGCCTGATCCTTAGAACTCTGGTCTCTGTACCTATTTCCCTTGGGACAATTCCTGGTGGTCTCTGGTTCATTGGGACGTGGGTCCTGGAGCTCCAGAGAGCACCAGCAAGTCCCAGTGCCAGCTGTCAGTGCCCCCTCACCAGCACATCCCTGTGACCCCCAGTCCCTGGTGCAGTCAGGTCTCTGAGCCCAGATCTCGAGGACCCTTTGGGCTCTCACCACGAGCAGCTGCCAAGGGCTCGTTCTGGGGGGAGCCCAACGCCCACCCAGCACCCCAAAACCCAACTGAGCTCCCCTGGGTGAAAGCAGCTCCAGCTGCATCTGCTGGTACAGAACCTGAGCAGAACCTGGCACTGGTGTTGAGGCTGCCCAGCACAAAGAGCCTGAGCTGGGCTGAACCTCCTGGTGGGGAGAACCCCAACCCCAAGGGACAGCCCCAAACCGAGGGGCTCAGGGCCTTTTCGTTGCACAAAAATGTCATTCCAGAGAGACAGGAGCAGTTTATGGCCCTGGCAGCTGAGTGTGGGAACACAGGATGCTCTGGGAAATGCTCTGGGGGGCTCTGAGTGTCCCAGGGATATGAGATGTGGAGCTGTCCTGCTGTGAACTGCCAGAGGGCAGGGCTGGGTGGGATATTGGGCAGGAATTGCTCCCTGGCAGGGTGGGCAGGCCCTGGCACAGGGTGCCCAGAGCAGCTGTGGCTGCCCCTGGATCCCTGGCAGTGTCCAAGGCCAGGCTGAACATTGGGGCTGGGAGCAGCCTGGGACAGTGGGACGGGTCCCTGCCCATGGCAGGGGCAGGACTGGATGTCCCTTCCAACCCAAACCATCTCATGATTCTGTGAGATCCATCTGACACCACTTGGGATCCAGGTCACATCCATGGATGTTTTCCCTCCTCACAACTGGGGATTTCCCAGCTTGAAATATAGAAAATAGAGAAAACCTCAGACACTTCTTTTTTCCCTAAAGGTTGTTTTATTGTAAAACCATAAATACAACACTGACATGAAAATCCTCAAGCAACGGATGCTTTCTTACAGTTACAGTTTGTCTTCTGCCTTGGCATCAATTCTGAAAAGAATGTTGCAGAAACATGTCTCTAAGGTATTTCCAAATAACCGAGCTCTGGCCTGGAGTGCTCGGCCCCTTTGGAAGCTAAGTGGAACTATTCCTCCTCTCTTGTGGAATATTTCCATTCAGACAGCAACAGACTTGTAAAAACAGCAACATTTAAACACCTTGATTTTTTTTTCTTTAATAATAATCCTTTTCATTTGACGTCAGTCTAAGTTTCAAACAGCACTGAATTTATTTAGCTAAAAAAAAAAACCCAAAACAAAACAAAACCAAAACAAAATCCTAAAAAAAAAAACCAAAACCTCAGAACTTGAGTTGGCCTCAAGCATTCGCATATCACAATGAAAATCAGCAACTCAACCCCGTGCAATATTGCTCTCTAGTGAGTCATTTGATCCACACCAACAATACATGAGACTTCAAACAGGTTTTGTTTTGTTTATTAACACAGCAAGTGTGACATTAGATAACCTTTTAAATACAGTACATGGTACAGTGCAGGGCCAGCTGCCCGCACGTTTCCCGTTATGAAGACAAAGCCAGCGGTGGCGGTTTATAAAAATATTGTGTTGCTACAAAAGTATAAATTAATGCTACCGGTATTAAGAAATATTAAACACATAAAACTTATAAGGATTAAGAAAAATATTCATTAATACCTGTAGAAAACTCTGGCCTAAAAAAGATATTTTTTGTATATTTTTGTATATTTTTTTTGTATTTTTTAAGATGACATGGTCGCACTCGCAGCGCGGGTGCTCTGTGGTATTGCCTAGAACATCTGCATCTACAGAAAGGAAGGAAATGCACACGAGTTACTGAGGGCAGGGAGGGCCAGGAGGGCCAGGAGAACATTAAATCCTTTGCTTTATGAAACAAGAATTCAGTTCCCAGGAGGTTTGAGAAATGGAACTTACTAGTGAGGAACAGCTTCTCTTTTCAGACTGGCTGCAAACAGGGATCTCCTGATGTTTGGTTGTCACCATGACACTGTCTGGCTACGGCATGGACCACAATCCTCACAGCCTGGGCAGTGTTCCCCCCACTGACAGCCTGGGCTGTCACCACTGTGCAGGTCATCCACTACCAGCTTTCCTTCAAAAAATTCAAAGAAAGGAGGATTAAAGTACCAGTAAGTTTCAAGGGACCATGGAAAACAGCTCCTAAAACTTTTGCTCCCTCCAGAACACATCTCCTTCCTTGAGGGGGAAGGCTACACAGCAAGGGGAAAAGTCATCCCTTCTCCCACTCCCAAGCCCACTCAAAAAACCAATTCCCAGCCTATCCACAGACACTGCAGAGACTGCCATGAGAACTCCCAGGAGGTGAGAATGAGGATTCAAGGCCAGTGAGGCTGCAGGTGTCTTTTTAAGGAACTTTGGTTGTAAAAAGCAAAGGTTGGATATGTCTGTGTTCATCAGCTCCACCATACAGTACTCCCATCATTAAGGCTGAGCTGCTCATCTGGGTCCCACTGTCAGATGCTACAGAAAATCCTGCCAGTCATCACTCCTGGTTTTAGGAGCCAAAAATTCCAACTCAGATGCCTACAGACGAGGAACCCTATGGATACACTGTTGTCTATGTGAGCAAAACTCTCCCGTCAAGTTACAAACAAAGGACTCTTCACAGGAAAAAAACCCTCAACTAAGCAGCCAAACTAAACCCGAGATTAAACAGAAATCCCACAAACATTCAATTGATAAAACAAAACTTCAGGGCAACCCACTCTCATTGGTTCACCATTTCTGGCCTAGCGTAAGCAGACTGAACCCAAGCCTATCCCACACAGAGCTCAGCTGGGCCTCAGGGTTTGCTCAGGGACACTTCCAGAAGCCCAAGGGAGGTGACAGAGCCAAGAGGGGACAGGTCCCACACACAGGAACAGGGAGTTCTTATTGCTACAGAGCAACAGTCAGGCCTGACACAGGGCATGGGGCCCAGCCCCGTGATGGTTCTGGGCATTCCCAAGGGATCCCACACCTCTGAGATCACGGTGCAGCACACAAAAAGCTCAGCAGAAGCAGCAAGACATTGAACACTCTCCCTCATGTCAATCTGAGAGGACTTCTGCTTCTCGACTGGCAGCTTCCCCTCTGCCGCCCCCTCCTTGATGGAACCCAGCTGATGGACATCCTGAGAGCTGGCAAGGGCATGGTGCTGGTGATGAGTGGGAGGGTGGGGAGGAAAAGGCTCTGTGAACCCTCCTGGAGGGGCCTGGGCAGGAACCTGGCACCTCCCACCCCTACACCCAGTTCCTTTTCTCTTGGCAAGGTCCGACCTCATGTCTCATGGAGTGAGATCCACTCTGTAGTCTTGTCTTCAATGAATGACAGGGCTCAAAACACATTTCCCTCACAGATTCCTTCCAGAGGAAGGGTTCTCCTCCCTGAAGATGTTTCCCAGAATCTGCCTTTAGTATCTTTTTTATTTTTATCTCATTATTCCTAATTACTCCATAGGGAACAGCTTGTTCTTTCCTGTGTGAATGCTCACAGGAGCTCCTGTCTCTTCCTTAGCCAAGAGGTGCAATTAGAGATCCAAGCCTTTCCTCAGCACAAAGCAGCACTCCCAGCCTTGGAGCACCTTCCTGGATGCTCTTCTAATGTCTCTTGATTCACCAGTAACATGATGCTGCCTAAAAATGCCCAGGGCACTGTGGGAGCAGCAGGAGGTTCCAGTCCCCTGTCCAGTGCTCACCACAGCCAGAATGGAACCGGCCCCTCTGAGCCACCAACACAAACATTTTCTGTAATTCCTTCCCATGCTAAACATTCTGGGTTATTGCAGACAGTTGGGAAAAACCACCCAACCCACCCGAGCCATCTCACTGAACACTCCAATGCCACCCTTTTAGAGCTCAAGTAATTTCCAGAAGTGTTTCCCCTCTATTTTCAGTAATTCCCAAGTTTTGATAGTATCTGCTGAAAATTCATTTGCAAAATTCACATAAGGGTCATGACTCCCTGAGCTGCTGCTGGACATCACCTCTGCCCAGCAAGCACAGATAAACCAGTGCAGGTGGTTTGTGTGGATGCTTAAAACAGTTCAGCTCAAAGTTAAACTGGTTCAACCAGCAATGAATGAGCAACTGAATTAGACAAAACCTGAGCCCACAGTCGGCTTTCACAGAAAGTTTTGCAGATTGCACCAGTTCAAATCCACCCAAAGCAGAGAGCTTGGACAGAAAGGGAAGTTCACCTCCAGCTCAACTTGACCCAGGTGCAAGACACCAAGTCCATCCTGCAAGCCAAACACAACCACTGCCTACTGAGAGACACAGGAGAGACAACTCCTTCCTGACCCTCTGGATGCTGCATCCACACAGAAACAGCTCCTGAAGAGCTCTGCCTCTGTCCCACTCTCTGCAGTAACAAGAATGTTCAGGTAGGCTCTTCCCTCTTGGAGTTCACCTGGTGGTGCTTGTTCCCCACCTGAAGGTCAGAACGCTCCCAAAGCAAACTGTGAAGCCCAGGAAGAGAAGTCTGCAAGGTCAGGCACAGTCAGCAGCAATGGATGCAGGAGAATGCCTGGAGGCCACACACCATTCCTGCATCCTGACAGATTTCACAAGGGAGATTAAAGGAAACCAACAAGCAGAAGGCAAATTCCTAACATGACCCACCAGAGGATGATCCCAGTTCCGAGGACTTCTCCTCCCAGCTCAGAGGGAGCAGAACCTCACAACAGCCCTGGCCAAACTCAGAGCCTCTCCTGTGCAGTCCCCCAGGGCAGACCAGCAGTGCTCCCTACAACACCCTGGCTGCTCTGCACGTCTGAGGCACCACAGAGCAGAACAGAGCAGCTTGGATTGCAGCAACTTGGCAAATAAAAGCTTCCAAATTTCAGACCTTGATAAAGTATTTTTGCTCCCTAGAACATGATTTCAAGCCTTGAAGAAGGAAGCAGGAAGAGGAGCAAAAGCTTGGCATTTAAGGTAAATGCACATGCTACAGATATACTTCTCTGCTTTTACAGAAGCCTAAGTGACCCAGAGAGAGCCTGGAGCAGACCCAGCACAAACAGCTCCTCTGAGCTGAGCATGCTGCAACCATATGCAAGAGTCAGGAAAAGCTGCACATTCCTCCACAGGTCTCTGGAGAAGCTTGTGCAGCCCCTCTTCTCACCACCTCTGAGAATGCTCCATTTTAGGCCTTTAGGTTTTCTCTTGCTTTTCCAGCTGTAGAGTTTTTAAGTCTTTGGGAGAATCTCATCTACCTGACATCACTGCTTAAACAGCCATCATTAGTGCAACTACAACCAAGGTTGCCTCAGAGGGCCAGTTTCTGGGACAGGGGAGAAGGTTGGTCCATCCCTCCCTCTGGTCAGCACCGCAAGAAAATCACAGCTCTGGTGCCAAACCCACAGTGTGAGAAGGGAAAGGGAAGGTGGGATGGGAGGTAGGGGTGGCTGGGGCTTTCCTGCCTGCATGCCCTCAGTCTGCACCACAGTCCTGCTCACTGCTGGGCACAAATCCCTGCAGTTTGCTGCATTCTCAATTTACAGCTGTGCTAAATCTGTCTTGCCTGCTTCCCACCCTTGATGCCTCACAGAGACATGGGCTCAAGTTTGCAAATTCCACAGAAATCATCTATGTGTCCCTTAGCAAAGGAGGGCTGGGGGTTGGAGCTGTCTTTCCAAAGGAATGGAAAGGCTTTGCATGTTTCCCTGAGCATCAAAGAGCTCTCAGGGTCTCAGATGAACCACACAAAAAGGTGTAATGTACCATTAGGAGAAGGAGCTGCCAATTCCGATCCCTGTGCCATCAGCTGAACTGTGTGGTACCCTCTGTGCCCACAGCTAATCCTGTCTGGGGACATGCACCAGCCAAGTTCTCCTGCTGTCAGGTACCAGTGGGCCCAGCACATCTCACTCACTCAGGTTCATTTTTGCTTGTCACAGGTTTCTCCTGTCCTGCAAACTTCTGGGCTACCACAGGCCCAGCTGGTGGTTGGGCATTCCGGATTTGTACAGGAGAAAACAAAACCATCAAGAAGGAAAGCTGGCCCTACAAGCAACCCCTCCATCAGCCACTGCCAGGGAAATCAGGAGTCCAAGAGCCTCTGCCTTGGCAGCTCCTGTTCATGTGGCAGGCTGTGTGCTTTAGGAAAAAACTTAGCATTTTAGGAGACAATGATTTTGGCCTGATGGCAGTAATAGTGCTGAGAGGTCAACCCAAACACCAGCCTCAAGGCAATGGAAGGCTGAAAGGGCTGGAAAGGGCAAAACAGCTGGTGCCAAGGTTTGTCCCTGTGAGCCTGGTGTGGGGAAGGGTCCAGCGTGCAAACTGTGCCCCTGAGTCCTGTGGCAGTGCAGGTGTCAGGGAGTGCCCGTGAGGTTCAAGGCATCTGCATACAAAGCCTGAGAGTTTGGGTTTGCTATTTCTCATGGCTTGGAGCTTGCAACTTCTATTATAGCCAGAGCTGGGCAGGTGGATCCTGGTTTAACATCTGGTCAACAGCAGCACTTCAGAGAGGGCCTCCAGTCTCTCCCTGCACTGCCAGCCAGCAGCAAACTCCCTGTGCTGCTGAAGGGCTGCAGCCTGCTCCCAGCGGGGCCAGTCCCTCCTCCTGACCCTACCAGGCCACTGAGACTGCAGCTCCAGGGATCCTGGAAGAGGAAAGACTGCTGAAAAAACAAGAATTTGCTTCAGTTTTCCCCTGGGAGACAAGTCCCAGTGGTGAAAAATGCACAGTTTGGGATCAGAGGTTGGGAATTGTCCGAGAGGCACCAAACCTGACAGAGCCTGTCCAGGAGCCTGGGAGCTGTGCCTGCAGGAGCTCTGGCCCTGGGGACAGCAGAGTGACTGAGATGGTTTGGGGTTCTGGGGATCTCTAATTGCATTTGGGGTGAGCGAGCCAGTTACGTGTGAACATTTCAGGGCCCGTGACCTTCCTGGCCAGAACAAGTCAGCAACAGAACAAGTAGTGTAATGCACTGTAGGTATCAAAAAGACATTCGTGCCACTAGAGGAAACCATTCCAAACAAAAATGGGAAGATATTCTTTGCACTCAATCAGGAGCACTTACATTCAGAAGGATCTTTGAGCCCATGCACTTCTCTAAGCTTCCTTCAAACCCCAGTTTGACAAAACTGCTGAGCTTTGTTCCCCTGAAAAATCATACACCTTGTTTTGTCCTTGGCCTTGGGAAGGCTGGTTTGTGTGTCACTGAGACACTTCTAACAAAAAACTTTAAGTACAAGGGTTCTCTGGCAGATCTGGCAAGCTCATTGGTGGCCCACAGCTGTCACCTGTGCTGTCACCATTTGCTTATACTGGTTTCTAGGCTTTGCCACATAAACAACTGCTGTAGTTCCCCTAAGAATATTATTTAATTGCAAATGGGCTACTCTGGAACAAATTTGAGAACACCTGATGTACAAAATTCACAGAAAAGCTAATTAACACCGGGAGTTCAGAAAAGAAGTAAAAAATTATAAAGCCGAGAAACGTAACAACTACTGACAGTTTTTGCCATGAACCATTTCCCTTAGTTTGAAATCAAACTTATAATCACTTGCTGCCATGTTAAAACTGGGAGTAGAGACAGAGGAGTGACTTTTGGTTTTTGGAAAAAAAAAGATATGGAAAGGTTAAAAATAAAATTAAAAATCAAAAACCTTAAAGCCTCCCTTCCTGATTTCTAAAAAATACCGGTGTTGGTGGAACACAGCTGCCCTGATTCGTGCACCGTGCAAAGAAGGCTGCAGCCAAGTGCCCTCAAGGTGTACAGTTATTCAAAGGAGCAAAGTCCAGCACAGAACTGGTCTGGTCAATGGAGTCTGATTATCCATGGCAAGATGGCCCAGGGGACAAGAGGAAAGGTGGGGTGGAGGAGAAACAAAAGAAACTTCAAGTCACTTTAGATCTCAGCTGCCTGAAGACTTTAGAACATCAGCCTCCCATTCGTCTGCCCACTTGAAAACATTAGAAAGTCTGTCAAGTCCACACACTATCTATGGAAAGGAGCATGCTCCTGGCAGAGGGCTGTCTCTCTCCCATGCTCAGCTTTCCTTTCAAACTTAATTTTATATATATTTATATTTTTATATATATATAAAAAAGCACTTGGTTTCCAGGGGCATTCATAATGAGGTCCACAGTGTTTAGAACTTAAATTTCATTTTCTTTGTTTGGAACAGTGTTTTAAAGTTTTGTTTTCATTATAAGACAGTCTTAAAGCATGTTTGACTTCAAAAACATGAGTTTGTTCATGTCTTCTGGACTGAGTAGCCGCCTCCTTTTGATCAAGAGTGCCTGCTCACACATATTTACACATTCGCTCCTGGCACCCACAGCAGGCACTGCTAAGAGCCAAAAGGCCAGCTTGGCTAGTTTCATATGCTTTTGGGTAACACATGACCAGTACTGAAACAGGTCAGGGGTGGCCTGGAAGAGAGGTTCTTGCAAATAATCATAGACTTCATTTTTCCCGAACCAATCTTCTTCCTGAGCTGCTGTGGCCTCCCCTGCTGCACGAGGCTTCTTGGTTGAAGGTTCAAATTCTGTTTCTTCTGCCCAGGACTCTTTCACCTCATTGATCAGCTCACAGACCTTGCCAATGATCTCTTCGTGCTGGTAGGGTGGGACAGGCCGCAGCTTCTGCTGAGGGTCCAAGATCATGGCTACCTTGTGCGCCGAGTGAACTTTGAAATTCTCCTTCAGCGCCTCCAAGAAGAGGTGACAGAGTTTGCTGACCACACCAGCATCGTTGGCTTTGGAAGTGAACAGTTTCTCCAGTTTGACGTAGGTGGGCAGCACCAGCTGCAGTGTGGGCCGGCTCTCGTTGCTCAGCTCGATCACAGCCTGTTTCACTGGCGCCAGGATGGCTGCCAGGTTGCTGAGCAGGTGTTTGTTCAGGTTTTGGATGAGGTTCATCTTTTTGGCCCTGCTGTAGAACTCGCAGATCTGCTCATAGCGCTCGTGGACGAGCAGCAGGGAGTCGGTGACCGAGTTCCAGCAGGGTGGTGGGGAGGTCTCTTCCAGGGAGCCAAAGGTCTCCTTTGAGAGGCCCGTGGACCCCGCCAGGTCTTCGCAGACATTCAGGAGCTCGATCACCTCATGCATGTTGCGAGCCTGTAGTGTTCTCTTGTTGAGCACGCTCTGCACCACCGAGTTCAAGGCACAGGCCGAACAGCGCAGGCACATGCCCGCCTTGGAGAACGCCGAGGAGTTGACCTTGCAGTCTGTCACGTACACTGTCCTGATCTCCGACATCACAAACTCTGACAGCACGTTCTGCACCCAGTGGTGGATAAAATCACCATTGTCTCGAATGTCTACGCCTTTAATGCCCAGGACGTAGCTCTTGATGTGGTTGCCTTCCACCTGGTAGGCGGTGAGGATGTAGCAGGTGTCGGGGCCGACGCTCTGCGAGTGGCAGGTGACCCCGATGCCGAGGCAGGCGTTGCTGCCCAGGGCACAGGTGACTTTCACCTTCACCTGGTTGTACATCCGAGGCAGGTGCTTCAGAGCCAGGGTGTTGAAGTTGCCCAGGATCTCGGTGACGGAGAAGGCCCCGTAGCGAGCCCCGCTATCCACCAGTGTCTGTGCCAGCTTGATGAACTCCTTGCCGCTGACCACGCTGAGCGCGCCGAGGTCGGTGCACATGACCCGCAGCAGCCTCTCGGCGATGTTCTGCCGCTCCTTCTCCGGGATCGCGCTGTTCCCCAGCGAGCCGCTCGCCGACGCTGCAGCGAGACACAAGCGGGCACAGGAAACACCAGATCAGCATCACCACGGCAGGAGAGAGCAGCAGCAAGGCACAAAACAATTCTCAGAGACCCTCAAAGAGGTGGAACATGCCTAGATGATGGAATAAACAACTCCAACCTTGGATTTGTACCCTCAAGGTTTCTGAGCAGTGGAACCTCCAGAGACAGGCCCTGCTCTTGCTCAAAGCAGCTGGGAGCAGATCTGCAGCCTGTCCCTGGTGTGGGGATAGTCACAACTCAGCCCACATGGTAAGATGAATATCAAATCACAGAATCACAGACTGGTTTGAGTTGGAAGGGACATTAAAACCCATACAGTGCCATCCTCTGCCATGGGCAGGGGCACCTTCCACTATCCCAGTGTGCTCCAAGCCCTGTCCAACCTTGCCTTGGACATTGCCAGGGATCCAGGGGCAGCACAGCTGCTCTGTGCCTATGGCACATCAAAATGACTGGATTAGTTTTTCAACTCCAGGCTAGGAAGTCTGACCTTGGATCAGAAGTTACCTTTTTCCGGGAGTTACCAAATGCATCTTCCTCACAAACCTTTCCAATCACCCAAGAGTTCTTTGTTGCACTCCTGTAGTGGGAAGGGGTGCTCTGCTCTGCCAGGTAGGACATGAATTAAGGATGAAATCAAACACAGTTTGGTGAGGACAAGGGCCTTGTGTAGTGTCCATCACTGCTGCACCCCTGAGGTACCTGTTGGATAGGGACAAAGTGAGAAGCTGCTACGTACTGTTGTTGGCGTTATTTCTTTGGAGCTGTGGTTTCCACTTTTCTTCAACCACGGGGAGAGGTGACCTGGGCTGGCTGGAGGCAATGTTGTTCTCATTGTCAGCTGCGAGGCAAGAGACATGGAGGGCTTAAAAGCACAAAATAATGCTTAAAGCACAAATAAGTGGAAACTACCCAACTGCTCTGCATTTATGTAGGGTTCCTTTAACTAAAGAGACACCCTCTGTGGCTTTTAGGCAGCTTTCAGTGAGCTGGCACAGCAGGGGACTTTGAAACACTCTGGGACCTTGAAAGTGCCTTTGGACAGTTTTCACAATGTATCACTTCCCAAAATGTAGCTGAAATGTGCCACATGTCTTTCTGTGCACCAGGGACGTTGTGGCCATCAGCACACCCTGAGGAATGTCTCCTGAGGAACTGAAGCTGCAGCAGGAATGGAAGCTCAGCCTGACTTGGGCCATTCAATTGCATCTGAAATAAGGTGGAAGAGACACTGATCCTTCTGTTCCCTCCCTGCCTCTTCCTGCACTGCAGGTGGCTGCTCTGCTCCCTCTGAGAAGCACTTTGGTTTTCAAGCTGTGCTCAGCTCCTCCGGATCCAAGGGTCTCATTGCAACCTTCACGTCTGGTTTCTCCCCTGTGAAGAGCAAGGGCCCATCTCCTCTGGGGCTCTCACTGCTGCCTCAGGCTGCAAACACAAAGCCACAGTTTCTGGAGTTTCTGGAGTGTGGACCAAAGATCATCCCACCCTGAGGCTGCAAGGCACCAAGTGCCCCCGAAGTCTTTGTGTTTGTGCTCCCATTCCTGCATATGTAATTGGGCTAAACATTTTGGCTTCCAGTCTGATGGGATCTTACAAGAAAATGCAAGCAAGATCAGTAAAGTCTATCCATGTGTTTTTCTCCTATGCCCCAAGGATTTCTCCCCACTCTCCAGAGGAAATTTTCTAGTTCTCAGTATGCTTCAGGAGGAAATGGTGCTGTGAAACAGGCTGTGAAGGAACAGTGCACAATGAAGTGGGCTGGAAGAGGAAGCAGAAAGATGGAGAGACTGATGAACAGGCTGAGCAGAAGGATGGAAATAAAATCAAGGAAAACAGAACAGGCCATTTGCTCATCAGAGCTGGACTCATCACACCTAATTCTGGACACCTGTCAGACACATTTTTCTTTGAGGTGGCCTGTTAGGGATCCTTTTACACTCAGAGGTGCCACTCATTGACCCAGGCACAACAGGATCCTCTCCTAGAGTAAGAACCACTGTGGCCTGAACTCACCTGGAGTCACTGACTCTCCAATGATTTTACAGGGAGTGCAGACTGGCCAGCTCAGGTGGCAGCTCCTGCAGCCTGGGGACACCAGTAGAGAGTGCAGTGACCCTGTCCTGTGCTCTGGGCCGAGGAGCACAGGTTGTAACAGTGCCTTGAGGTACCCACAGCTCTGGCAGGCTGCTCGGGGGGGCCAGCAGGACACACAGGACAGGGCAGAGCTGATCTCCTCCATGTATGCCAGCAATCTGTGAGAGCAGGGAGACCAGCAGAGGTGTAATGGAGCTCCAGTGCTCTCCTTACAAGTCCACTCCAGCGTGAGCAGCTCTGCCCTTCATTGCCAGGCACTCCAGACCTGCCCATCAACAGGCACAGGCTGCTCAGTCAGCTGAGGGCACTGCACTGGAACAGGCTGGGGCAATACCTCAGAGCAACCCAGGACAGGACACGACCCAGGACAGCCTCTGGCACTGCCTGGGGCCTGTGTGTGCCCAGGGAGCTCCCTGCCCATGCTGGGTACCCAGGGAGGGCTGCCATGCTCAGGCTGCAGCCACAGGATGGCCTTTGCAGGTGTGCAGAGATGTGAAGAGCACAGGTGCCTCAGAGAGCACCAGTGACCAGGCGTGACACATCACCTTTCCCTCAGCATCTGCCAGACTAATTGCTCTTGAGCCAATGTCACCAGTGTCCTCAACTCCAAACATCTGTGGGTGGGCAAAGGAAAATGCTGGATGTTGCCTACTAACTTTGCTCATGGTTCAGGCCCTCCTTATCTTGGTGAGGGATGGGTAAGGGGAGAAACCCTCTGTATTTCCTCACCATAATGCTTTTATCTATTTCCTAATAACAGGGGATTTATTATATACAAATATCTGCTGGTATTCAGTGTGGCATTAATGAGATTTGTACATTTCAGCCTCATCTTCCTTATCAGGCAGTCTGTGAACCACACAGATCATGGTTCTTATTTTTCTTCATGCGTCCAATCCTTTAATCCACATTCAGCCTAGTCCTTCTTTTGTTTTTTTAGGCCTAGATTGTAGGAAGGGCATTATATGGCAGCACTCAACCTGAACGAAGTACTCTAAAGAGAGTCAAAGCTGTATATTGTTCAGTGTAATTACAGAACAAATTCCTCTGCCTGGTGTTCTGCTGTTCTATTTCTGCCTTTCAGCACCCAATTTACATTCTAATTGCTTCTTCTCACTCTGTAGCTACTTTATGAAGCTATAATCTCTCCTTATTACCTTCCAGCCTCGGGGCTCAGCCCTCTGAATGGCTCAAGAGCCAGTATGCCCCTGATTTTACTTCCGGAGGCCAGCAGCACATGCCTGGCTTCTGTCCCTCGTGAGAAGGGGAGGCAGCACAGCCACTGGAAGAGATCAGCCCTTTGCATTAGACAGGAGAAACCAAACTGGCCTGGTGAACACATGAACTGAGGGAGCCTTTGTCCCATACAGGCATCTTGGCTCTCTGCATCCCTGTAATGAAACATTCCTGACCAGGGACAAACCACTGCCATGTCTGTGTCCCCAGTTCTGCTGACCACTGCAAGGTCCTGGCACTCCCAGATTTCAAAGACGTTGGGGCAATGCTGTTTCTTGGATATGGAAATCCCAGAATCATGGACTTGTTTAGGCTGAAAAAGACCCCTAACATGATNAAAGATGTTGGGGCAATGCTGTTTCTTGGATATGGAAATCCCAGAATCATGGACTTTTTTAGGCTGAAAAACATCACCCTAACATCACCCAATCCAACCATCAGCACAGCCCAGCACCACATTCACCACTAAGTCACAGTCCCAAGTGCCACATCCATGTGTTCTTTGAGCACTTCCAGGGATGGTGACTCCATCCCTGCCCTGGGCTCAGGGTGCTTGAGAACTCTTCTGATCTAAACCTCCCCTGGAACAACTTGAGGCTATTTCCTCTTGCCCTTGTCAGTTGTTCCCTGGGAAAAGAAACCCACCTTACCTCACTACAACCTCCTGCCAGCCTGAAGGCAACAAAGTGTTGCCAGGGCAGCTGCAGGCCCTGTATGCCTTCAGTGCTGTCTGCTGGACACCAAACACCCAGAGCTGGACACCCTCCAACACTGGCTGCTGTTTTCCTGCCTCTGTTTTGGGTTTGCCCTCATCCCATAGCAGCAAACGCCCGCTCATCCCAGCTGCACACGGGGAGGAAGGGGAGAGGTGTGAGCACAGAGCTGCCAAACACCACACCCAGAGAGGCCACGGGAGGGGACAGTGGCTTTTCCCAAGGCACAGTCTTGGTGGCACCTGCAGAAAGCAGCTAAGGAAGACATGGACACCCTCACTGCCACTGCACCAGTGAGACTTCAGGAGGAGGCGGCCAGGCAGAGGAAGGGCCTTGCAAACAGAGCAGGGAGCAATGAGAAAACAGAGTTAATCAAGAGTAATCCTGAGCTGGGCAGAGGGGATTTACTCATTCACAGAGCTCTGACAGGAGCCAAATCACAGATACTGCTCCCTCCAGCCCCGTTCTGTGGCCAAAGTAACCCAGATGAATTACCATAGGATCACAGACTGGTTTAGGGTGGAAGGGACCTTAAAGTTCATCCAGTTGTCCTTGGGCAAGGACACCTTCCACTATCCCAGGTTTCTCCAAGCTCAGTCCAACCTAGCCTGGAACACTTCCATGAATGGGCAACCACAGCTTCTCTGGGCACCCTGTGCCAGGGCCTCCCCACCCTCACAGGGAGCCCTCAGCACCACCCCCTTGGGTCATTTTTAAAGAAGAAACAAGGAGGTAGCTGCAGGTAGCACTAGCTTAAAACTTGCAACAGCTCAACCCTGCTGCCCTTGTGAGCTGCCCTTGTCCCCTCAGCTCATGTGCTCCGTGTCACCCAGAGCTGTAACTCAAAATGCTGCATTTCAGTACCAGAGCCCACAGCAAGAACAGGATGGTCAGGACACAGCGTGGAGGCAGCAGAAACTGCCATGGATAACCAGCAAGGACAGACTCAAGGGCAGGGAGTGAGGGCAGCCCTGCCCTCAGACCTCCACTGCTCCTCAGAGTCCCATTACTCCCCAGGACCCCCAGTGCTCCAACAGAAACACAAACTCACACCTGCTAACAAAGCACTCTCAAAGTCTCTTTGTGACATTGCACAGATAATAAATAAAGTAGCTGCTGAACAACACACAAAGCCTGCACTAAGATTTGCCAACAGGAACTGAAACGGAATAGATGAACCTCATGGATGAAGAACTCAAGTGACACTATTAAAATTAGGACTAAAACTAAAATAGAGAGCAAGATGAGAACTTTGACTAACTTTATTGTTACAGAAAGGAAAATATGCTTTTCCTCAAGCCTCTTGTCCTCGTGCTATTTTCCTCAGGGCCTGCACTGCATCTGCATTTCAACAGAGCAGCTGTCTGTAGGAGAACATAGGTCTGTCAAAGGGGATTTAATTGTTCTTAAAATTGTGTTAGTTAACTTGAATTTTTATTCAAGAGGAAAAAAAAGAAAAAAAAATCTGCCAATATAAAATTAATTCTGTTTCTAGATTTTTGAGTATGCTGAATATTATCTTTGAAACAGGCTTGGCTTTGAAATTTTAAAATCATCTCTTATGTATCAAGACAGGAAACAAAACCAGTGACTTAGAAACAAAGCACTGGAATGACTCCTAAGAATTCTCATTTGTAGAGAAGTGAGAGGGAACTGAACACAGCTGCTGAAATGGCAAATTCTTCTTCTGAGAACATGTTTCAGTCCTTTGCAGAACTCCAGGAGACACAGGCATAGGACAGGACTTGTGTGGGCAAAGGCTCTGCTGCCCTGCAAACATTTTTTGTTGGTTTGCTTCCATGTGAGCCACCCCTTTGGCACAAGGAGGGAATTTAACCTGCTGTAGGAGCTTATGCAATGAGGACCCTCTGGATGGCTCTGGACAAAGGCAATGAGCAGTGTGATGGACTCTGAGCTAGCACGGCACATTGCCTCTCTCCCTTCAGAAAGGAGCAATATTTACAACATACCCTGAGCCTGTGTGCTCCAGCCTTGGAGGGATGACTGTGTTTGTTGCAGGTGAAATGACTGGGGCTGTGGGAATGGGGAGCACTGAGAATCCTACAGACACACATCAGGGTCAGCACCAGGCAGCAGCACAGAATTTAATTCTCTGCTTGCAGCGAGTCCAAGTGCCCAGCTTACCTGCGTGGGACTGCATGTGCTCCAGGAGATTGTTATAAAACTGGAACTGGATTCCACAAGCTCCACAGGTGTAAGGCTCTGTTTGGGAGAAATCAGTTCAGAAGAATTACACAGAGTCTGCAGGGAAGCAGCACAGGTGCATACCTCAGTGTGTACAGCTGTGGGGCCCAGCGGCTCCGCAGGGAGCGGGGCAGGGCCCAGGCACAGCTCTGCCTCCCGGGCTGGGCTGGGCACCTCCTCCTGCTGCACTTCCCTGCCAGGGCACGGGCAGAGCACTACGGCAGCACCTGCTGCCTTCCCCTGCCCTGGGGGGGCACCTCAGGCATCTGCACAAGGGTTTCTTTGGGAGGCTGCCCACTGGCCAGGGTCTGCTCACCCAGGCTGCTGCAGCCTGCCTTGAGCATATCCCTGCTAGCTCTGTGCCTGCGAGTAAAACCTGGTGGATTCATCTTCCATCCAGTTCTGTCAAATTCCAGTGTCTGCTGCCTTTCCTGAGTAAGACAAGGAGCACGGGGTTGTGACAAATGCTGTAGCCAGAGGCTGGGGATGGAGCAGTGCCATGGGGGGACTCAGCTGGGGCTTTGTGGCTGTCACCAAGTGCAGTGAGACCAGGGACTGGTGAGTGTCACAGGGTTGAGTGGCAGCAGGATGCCAGGGAAGCAGAGGTGGAGGGCAGGAAGCACAGGAACCAGGGCTGTGCCTGAAGGCTGAGAGCAGAGCAGGAGAGCCGTGTGCCAGAGCAATATGGATGAGCTGGAGTGAGGAAAGAGCTGGGTGCAGAGCTCCCTCATGAGCTGAAAGATACATTTAGCCCTGTTCTATGTTGAAAGTGCATTTTTTCCACTGAATTAACTTTACAGGAAATGTTTGCAGTTGCCTGTTTAAATGGTATCAGTAGAGTGCATTGGTTGACAGATGTGATCTCGAAGTACAGTGCTGAAATTTGGGAACATTGCAGTTTGCCTCTGTCCCTGCAGCCACATCAGCACTGCCACCTCTGACTGGGGCATTTTGTCCTGGAGCAGCAGAATTGACAAACACATTTGGCGCTTGAACAATTTTGGATACAAATGCCTGGCACACACACGGAGATCTATTGCTACAATATTTCAGACGTCTAGATGTAAGTTCAAAGGGAAAACATATTCTGTATCAATGAATAAGCAGAAGCACCAGCATCCAGGCTAAAGAACCAAAACCCAGGGAAGCACAAGGCTGCCTATACCCTGTGAGAAGTCTTTCTCAGGGAGCAAACCCCAGAGCCCACCCCAAGGCTACAGGAATCCATGAGCAAAAACACAGAAGAGAGCATGAGTGAGTCTGTATAAGGTGTACTTTCATGCTGTGAGGTAAAACCTGTTCCACAGAACGTACAGCCTCTGAAATGATGGCACCAGCTCTGCCTGGAGTTGTGATCAATGCTTTAACTCACTGTGTCTGCTTGTGATCCTGCTCCTGGACTTTGCTGCAGCATAGAAGTTTGGAAATTCTGTATTTAAGCAACTGTGCTTGTGGAAAAAAGAGAAGACTTGTGCAGCTGAATGGCACACAGGGATTTTAGTCCTTGGGAATCAACACAGACTGGCTGTATCTGCTGAAATCATCAGTAATGAGGTAGTTGTGGTACAGTGCCACAAGAGGTACAATGCAATCTAATTGTTTGGACTTATTTTTAATTGTCAGAGAGGAGAAGGCTCCTTGTGGGTGCAAACCATCCCCCTTGGGCTCATATTTCAATGCCAATGACCTGTGTTACAGACACACCTGTGCCTCTGCTGCTCACGGAGCCCTGACTGCTCAGATGGAAACGTTTCAAACTGAGGGAGCCTGACTGCCCCTTTAAGAGTCAAAATTAATGTGTGACTATTCTGATGAAAGCAGCCACACTTCTGAGAGCCTGCTGACTGCTGCTGACAGGCCCTTGGCAGGTCACAAGAGCTGTGTGAGCCTCTCTCCCTGCCTGTCTGCTCTGCTGGAGCCCCTGCCCCTCCACCAGAGGGGAGAACAGACCCTGCCTTGCCTCTCAGGGCTGCAGCAAGGCTGCCAGCTGCAGATGTCACCCTGCAGTCCCCTGCACTGGCAGCTCTCGTGTGCCATCTACACCTCAGCATTCCCTTCTGCCCCTCCTGCCTGCAGTGCAGAGAAAGAGGCAGTGGGGAAACCCCTGCTCACCACTGCAGTCCCAGGACCCTTCTCTGCCCCCACACAAGCCCCCAGCTGCCCTGGGAGCAACACAACTCTTCCCCAAACTCAATTACAGCCTCAGCAGCAGGCAAACCCCTCACACCAGCCAGCACTCTCCAAGCTGCCCATTTCCCACGCACATTTTGCTCTCCTGTTTCACTCACATTTCCTTCTCAGCTCACTTTGTCTCCTTGAGCTGCTTCGTCTCTCTCCTGCTGTATTCTCAGTTATTTATCAGCACAAACCTGTGCTATGTTTTTAGCTCTCCCCTTGCCTGGCTCCCCTTCTCCCCTGCCCAGTCTCTTCTGGGTTCTCCCACCTGCATCCAGCAGGCTGTGACCACCAAGCTTTCCACAGCTCCTCATCTCAAGCTGCTCCCTTGGCACCACAAATCTCTGGATGCTCAGTGCACTCAGTGAATTGGTAAAGTCTCTCATTTGTGCTTCTTCCCAGAAAAACTGTTGACTTTCATCTCAATTCCAAAAGTTGCCCCTTCTGTTCTACTCCAGAAATTTGGAGTCCAACTTTGGAAACAAAATCACCACCTACTTTCAAAGGCTGATTTCACATTCTGAAAATACCAAAGCATTTTCTAAATAATTCTGAGACAAAGACATACAGAAGTCTAAGTTCACCACAAATAAAAATGAGCCACATAAAAATCAGTATAAAATTTAAATTCACCCAACAATTCCAAAGTCTTTCCCAGGACCAGGGGAAGGGATGCTTGAGAGGATGTGCAGAATCCCCATGGGCATGAATGAACTCACTTCACTTCCCAGAGCTCTCTCAACCCTCATCCTTCTGAGCTTTCAGCTCCTGAGCCCCTCATGCTCCATAGTGCAGAGCTGGGAACAGTCAGGCTGCCTGGAAGGAGGGTGGGACATGGCAGGGTTAGAAGAGGAAGAGGGATCTGGAAAGTGGAGAGAAGAAAGAGGTAATCTGTATCCCAAACCAGGGAAAAGCCACTGCTGGAAAAGAACTGTTCACCTGGGCTGGTAATCCAGTAAATCCTCTTCCCTTTGATTTCTCTTACAACTTAAACTGGAGAAGTTGTCAGAACTGCTCTGTACACCCATCTGAGCCACACCCGTGCTCCATTCTCCTTCCTGGGAGCACAGCCTCCCCACAACTGCAGGATCTCTGTTTGTCCCTGCCTCCGGGAATTTCACTCTTCCTTACTCAGGCTTAGGTTTATGCAGGGATCTGTTTTCCTTCAGGTCAGCTGAGCTCAGCAAAGGGCCCCCAGGTCTCCCCTTTTGCTCTTGGTCTTTCTGCTCCCATCTGGTGGTGGTGGTACAAGGGAAGCTGGGCCCCTCTGTGCTGCCCACATGAGCCCCCAGTGCTCGTGGAGGTGTTTTCTGAGAGCAGATTTCAACCAGCAGCTGTTGAAACCTCTTCAGTGTCCGGAGCTACACAGAACTAATGCTCACATCTGGCTGCACAATTTAAAACATCTTTCCCCATGGCTATAATGAGATAGTTTTATTAGAGCTTTACCCAGTGAGCAAGGCCCCAGAGCAAGGCAGCAGCTGTGTGAGTCAAGGCAGAGGAGAACCAGTGCCTGTGTTTAGGTTAAATAAATCACTCCAATTCCCATGTGAACTCTCATTGCCACATCTAAGCCAGGGAAAATAGCAGAGCCTGGTCTGAGGCCAGGAGTAGAGTTGAGAGCTTTAACAGAAAGTTTCAACAGCAAGCTCCTGAGGTGCTTGTGCAGTGACAAACACCCAGCAGGGTGTCACCATGGCTCAGCAGGGACAGCCCCCCAGGCTGCTCTTTCCTCAGCAGATAAGACACACATTTCAACACTTCTGTCCACACCTTGGTGAAAAACAAATGCAGAACAACTTCGAGGAAAAGTCAGCATTTCCACCCAATGCTTCCATTTGCTTTAGCCTTACTAACAGTGGAATTGCACGTTCCCTTTGACACAAACCCATGAGATAAGGCAGGAGAACCAGCAGCAGGCTCCTACAAAAACACCAGCACACTCCAAAATCAGCGGAAGTTTCTTGTAACCAACCTCTCACTTCCAGCCAGCTCAGACAGTAAGACGTAACAAGGTGCTCTGGAGCATGTTTGGAAAAAGGGAATCTCAAATTCACCACCCTTGTCAAATGTCTTGGCATTCATTGGATTTCTCTTTCAGCATGAACTCGTGTTCTGAATAAAGCCTTTGCTTCTCTCTCAGTTTTGTAAGAGGAGTAAGAACATGTGTCCTCCCCCTCCATGGCCACGCTCAGGTGCAGCACTCAGGGCTGGCCTGCATCAGCAGGCTGGCCCAGAAGGTATCACCCCAAAATCCCAGTGCCAGGAACCAAACACACTGCAAGGCAAAGGAAGAAGCTCCACCTGCTGAAAGCATCAAGGCCACAGGGCAGAATCTCCAGCAGAGACTCCCTGTCCACCCATCCCAGATCTCTGCTCTCTCTCCCCTCCTGCTTGGTCCCTGTATCCAATCTGAGTTCCCAGGCCACAGGGAACTGCCTCTGTGCAGGTGTTTACTGACCTGAGCCCTGATGACAAGTTTTTCTGTGTGTAAATGTAACTTAAACAGGGGCTCATTTTCAAGTCTTGGTCTCAGAACATGCCCACAAAAAACTCCCTGAAGACTGAATATGAAGTGATTTGGCAGTTCCAGACTGCATGGAAACACCCTGGAGGATTTCTGTTGCATTTAAATCTGACACCAGAGCCACAGAAGTGAGCCATTTTATTCTTTGACATCTGGACTCATAATAAAAAAGCATTTATTGAGGAAAATTGCTTAGAGGGCAGGGCAGCAGGGCTGCAGGAGGGCAGTCCCTGCCTTTTGCACCACAGACATCCATTACACTTACTTTGTAAAAGCGGGAAAGGATTTGAAATCAGGGGACTTGCGGTTTCTGCAAAAAAGAAAGAGATTTAAATATTGAGACTGGCAGAGATCTTGCTGCATTCTACACAGCTCTGCCTATCTGCTCCCTGCTTCTTATCCCTACTCCACACTTCCAGAGTTATCCAGGGCAGGGCAGGATGGGAGCTCCAATTACCACAAAATTCAACATGTCCATTTTTTCTCCCTTGCTCAATTTCTCATTGCCAGGGTTCTGCATCTTTCCTGTCCAATTTAAAATGTCCAGAGATTTTGACATACACCCCATGCTTCAGCAATGGAAATAAGGGGAGAGGCCAGCAAAGAAAAGCCATGAGGCAAGAAACCCTTTACAAAAGCTTTCTTTGGTGCTCCAGATGCAAATTCCCAGTTTCATCATGCAGCTTCTTTAAACTAAAGCTGGGAGGAAAAACCATGGTGTTTCATTCTCCCTGGATGCCAAAGGAGTGAGTTCCTAAGCAGTGCAGATACTTCAGTTTGAGAATGCACATTTCCTATGCAGCATACGTTGCAGTTTGCCTTTCTGTAAGGTGTGACTGAAAACTGGGTGCTGGCTGCCCCTTGGGCAACCAGGAGCTGTCTGCATCCAGCCCTCAGTGCCCTGGGGCAGAAGCAGTGGTCCCAGCACCTCAGACCATGTGCGGTTTCCTATCATTCCCAGGTGAGGTCCTTTAGGGTCAGACCCCTGCAGAGGAGCAGAAATCATTAATTATTAATGTTAAATACACAGTCATGGACTCAGAGCATTTCCAGAAGGGTCTGAGATCCAAGGCTCTGGGCTGGCACATCCATGACTGAGGCTCTCAGGGCTCTCTGACAGACTTGGCCTGGTTTCCTCAGAAGGAAAACTGCCCTCATGAACTGAATGGGTCAAGCACAACGAGCCTTCCTGCTAAACACCCCAACGTGCTGAGGACCTGAGCTGCTCAAGAGGGCTCCAAATGGCAGGGCCTATAAAGAATGGAGATGAAGGCATGGATGATGCTTGGCAAAGAAATGACTGGACAGTGCTGTGGAAAGAGGATGCATGGGAGACACCAGCTCACACAGAATGCTGCTGATCACCTCACACATTGTGATCAGCCAGCAGTGCTCCAGGTGCTCCTGCAGCTGCTGAGCTCTGTACCTGGGGCAAGATCTTCACTGAAACAATTCCCTAACCTGGCCCTGCTGAGCAGCTGAACAGGGCAGGCTCCTCCAGGCACTTTTCTCTCTGTGTGCTTGGTCCCTGCTCTGGGAAGTGCCGTGCTCATTCAGGGAACACACACATGCCCATGGCACCATCCATGGCTCCAGGCATTCCAGGGCTCTTGCAGCAGCCCAGCAGCATGTGAGCTTTTGAGGGCCAAACCCCAACTTCACTGTCCCTACTGATCTGGAGCAGGCACAGAGCCCAGCAGTGGCAATGAGCATTTTAAACAGTCCAAGGACTTCTCAGCTCCACCTCTGGCTGCTCTCCAGCCAGAAGCACTGACAGTGTCCTCATTATGCCTGGCTTCCTACTCAAATGGAAACCACTGTCAGTATGAAACAGTAGTTTGGGTACTCAATACAACATTGTTATATGTGAAGGAAGACTTTTAGGATTTTTCTGATCTTCATATTTTTAATTGGACAAGTTTTTATTCATGCATTGTCAGGTCCCTGTTACAGCACAGTCACTTCCACTAAAGCCACCTATCCAGGTAACAATCATAGAAATGCCAGAGTTTGACTGATTAATGACAAATCATCTTGCCCTGGAGCTTTGTACTTTCCTTCCACAGATTCTCCAGGCAAAATGAGAGTTCAGGTTTTTCTCTTCACACTTTGTTCTCTCAGGGACTCTTCTGGCCATGCCCTGCCCAGCCCCAGCCCTGGGGGCATCTGTGCTTGCAAACTGCAATCCTCAGCCACATCCCTGGCTGTGTGTCTCCGTTCTGCTGAGTGCTCCTTGCCTCAGTGCTTTCATATGGATTGCCTCAATTCTTCCCCAGCGTCCCAAGGCTCTGGAGCAATTGGCAGGATATCACCCACAGGGACTGGCTGCTGAGTGGTTATTTTAACCCAGATATATTTCTTCCCAGCAAGTTGCCTGTTGAACATGAGAAGTCTGGAACTGCTTAAACGAATGTGGCACCAGAAATAAACAGTTCATTCCTAGAAACCTCAATCCCACACAAATACTCAGTGGACACAGTGACTTATTTATACAACCAAGCAAAGCGACACTTTCTTAACTGATTCTCTCCCCGTGTGACTCTCATTCTCTTGGTGGGAGCTGACCCTCCTTCTGGGCACAGCACTTCAGGCTGCTTTGAAAATGCAGCTCTGTCTATTTGTGTAATTGTATTGCCCCATCATCAGCACAGTTCTTGTGCTGTGCACAGAGTGGGAGCTCACAGAACCCCTTCCCTTTTTCCTCACTCCTCAATTGGCAATTGGCTCTCTCAGCTCCATGGAGACTTGTAGCAGTTACAAACCAGCCACAGACGAGAAAAAGGATTACCAGATGAATGTAAATGGAAGTGGTATTTGTGTTGACAGAGCCTGAGAGGCAGCTGGGTGCACCTCAGGAGGCAGAGGCACAGGGGCTGGCTGTGCTAATGTCACACTGCAATCAGTAATCAAGAATTATTATGCCCCAAACACTAGAGCTGCACTCACCCACCAAAAATGCTATCCTAGAAGTGCTGTCTTTCCAGGAGAAATCCCCCCAGATTGGCTGCACTACAGGGGATGAGTAATATGGGATGTATGGCCACGCCAGGGAAGAAAGCTTGTGATTTCTGAAAATCCATGCTTAAAATCTAGTCCTGTGTCCTTTGACAACAGGAGATTCTCAGGCTTTTCCAAGAATTTTTACTATAAATCAAATGCAAGAAATCAAATTTTGTTGGTCTCAATCTCATCTCAACTTGGCACGGACTGATTAAAAAAAGGTAGACATTTCCATTGACCCTCTCCCCAGTCTGGAATAAACAGTGCTGGAAAGCAAAGCTTCCCTATGTAAATAGGAATGAAAAGCACTGACATTTTAAAAACTCTAAATGCTAAAATTTGTTGCACTGGAAGTTCTAACAGTAATAGTTCCCTAACGCAGCAGATGAAATTGAGACATATTTATACAGCTTAAATCAACCTTGAAAGTTCAAAATATTTCCCAATTCCCTACATAATTTTAACTGTTCTCTTTCACACCCGTAACATTGAGCAAATTGAGACTTTGACAAACACTGACAATTTCAATTAGATTTCCCCTTTGATGGCTGTACTTGAAGGTGTTGAAACCAAAGAGCTTTTTCTCTCCTTTTTTGCTTTTATTTTACTTCTTGGATTCTCACAATTTCATTAATCCCTCTCAGCCTTCATTTCACAAAGGAATCATACATAGTGCCCAAAACAATGGCTCAAGTTGTGTTAGGCTGTAAACACTTGAGTTAGAGATGACTCTTGTCTCTGAGGAAAGTCATTGTCCCTGTCTGGAGTAGAGGAAGGAGACCTTGGGGACACCCCAAACCCTGGGAGCCCTGTGGTGACAGAGGGCACCAGAGCAGGGCCCAGCCCCAGCCAAAGGCTCCTCTCCAACCACACATGGATGAAAAGGAAGGCAGCAACCTTCCTATGGCACACAACACTCAGCTCAGCCCCTTTCTGGGGATTTACCTATTGATGCTCAGGCTGATCATCACTGCCTTTTCCATTGCACAAGCTGGCCCTGAAATATTGTTTGGCCTCTTGAGAATTTAGACTAGAAAACCCCAGCATGTGTCAAGACCTGGCAAAAACGATCCCCACCAGGGAGGTTTCCCTTGAGGGTTTCCCAGCTTTATGGCACCCTAAGGAATAAGAGTTTCTGCTGATCATCCCAGTGAGCCAATTCCATGCTTCAGGATTAGGTCATGCCATTGCTTTCTGGACCTCCATTAGTTCAGCAGTGGAAAAACAGAAGCTCTGTATGACTTGGAACCTCTGCTGCCTGTGTTCCTGAGGCAGCAGAAGGGAGCAACTGCAACATTTTAGCAGGATGCTATTTTTAAAGCACTGTGGAACTTCCAGGTGTCATCAAAAAGCAAGTGCAAGTGGCTCTGGAGACCCTTTTCCATGAGTACAAAAGACACTCTCCAATCATAATGTGGATGACAGCTTGAGTCCTTCACCTACTCCCTGTCTCCATCCCACCCTGCTGGGAGACAAAGCTGGGACTCAAATCACACCCAAAGCAGTGTTTGCCACACAGCACACAGCTACTGTTTTATGAGAAGCCCAATGCCAGGTGACACAGATAAGGATGCCAAGTACCTGCATTCACTGTGACAGGGACTGGGGTTATGTGCATAGGGAAGTGACATCCAAAATCCAACATTTTCCATTCTAGTTCCATTCTTATTCCCACTCAGGACTCCCTACAGCATTGCACCTCAGTGTATTTTAGTTGCTGACCCCCCTGTTCTGTTCATCTTTCTCCTCACTCCAGACACCAAGGGGTCTGTGCCACTGCAGTCAGGGAAAAAGCAGTATATCCCCAGCTAGGTGGCCTAAAAAGCTCTTGCTGCTCTCTTTGGTATCTTGGTATCCAAGCCTGTGACACAAAACTCACACCCACAGAGAGCAAGAGCCATCAGGCATCTAACAAAGGCCAAGCCACACAGCTCTTGGCTTCTCAGTTGGGATCTACATTTACCTCCCAAACCTGGTGACTGTTCCTTACAGCAGCAGTTTGGTGACAAGCAAGCAGCAGATGGGAGTGGGAGGACAGAAGTGTCCGTTCTGTCATTCCCCACCACATTACCACCACCTGCTTCCCTGTCTGGGAGAAATCTGCTGGCTGGAGCACAAGAGAGGACAAGCCAACGGTGCCAGAATCGCCCAAGAGTTCCCACCCCACATGTGACACTGAGCCACATGGTGTTTGTCCCACCCACCGAGACACAGCCATGGAAAGAAGGAACACAAGGAGGCAAGGACATGTCAACTCTTCCAAAAGGCAGCTACAGAGAGCTCTGCCTGGACACCTGAGCACACAGAACTGTCCAGGGCCTCTCTGACCACCAGTGACACTCACATGCACTGCTGTCAATGAGGCCAGTGAGACCCCTGAGAATAGGAAGGAATAAAAGGAGAAATGGCTTGGTGAAAGGGCTGGAAAAGAGCACTGAATGGGACATGTAGTAGGAAGCAGCACAAAAATGAAGCCAAAGGGGGAAAATAGGGCTGGGGAAGAAAAGAGGATGCAGGATAGATAAAGGAAGGAAAAAGGGAGGAAGTTTATACATCCCTATGCACCAGCCTGGCTTTGAGGAGCATATCAGCTGCTTAATGCAGAAAGGAACTGCTTCCAACAAGAGCCCAACTCCCCTCAAACCAGTCCTGAGCACCTCACTTGAGTTCCTCAGGTTTTCTGGCTCAATCAAATGTTTAGGTGAGTACCTTGCAATTCTTCTGCAGCCTGCCAGGCCCTCACCTGAGCCACTAAAAACACCTGACACTACATGTGGTGAAGACAGAAACACTCCTTACAGGGAAACAAGATGAGCAAATCCCATGAAACTTGCTACTCAGCTTGTAAGAATTTCTGGCTTTGCTTTGGTTTTTGCTGTGAACTTTCACTTACGTGCTTTAAATGTTGCAGTCCAGAGAGAAACAGATTGAGGAGGATGAGTGTGACGTGAGCTGGTACAAAGAGATGGCAGGGAGAGTCTGGGAGATGTGACAGTGGGTCAGTATTTAATAGTTCAGAAAGACCTGAAGTCTTGGACTGTCAGTACAGCCCCTCTTTCTGTGTGTTTCATGTCAGCACTTCTGGGACAGGTTCATGCTACAGGTTCACCTCCCCCCCTGCAAAACTTGACAAGAGCAGCCAGCAGGTTTACAATGGAGCATTCTTGGCTTCAGGAATGAGCTGTCTGATAGGAAGAAAGATATTTCTGCCCTTCCTTTGTCGGCTGTATAGAGTTTGACAGGAATAAAACAGGTACAATCTCAGGCCACTGCTTTCCACGGGCTCCAGAGGAGTCAGGACCCCAAGTGTATTGGCATTTACAGATGTGCACTTAAAGGCTTTGAAACCCTTCAAAACACTGCCAGTGGCACTGGCAGTACTGCCAGTACCACAGAAGACAAGACACGCCGGTGGTCAGGGCCACACCCAGGGCTGCAACCAGGCTGGGAACTCTGGTAGTCAGTGACTACACTGCCTTGAGTCATGTCAGACAGCCAGGCTGGGCTCAATGACCAGGGCCTGGGCAGCCCCAAGGACTCCTGACTGTCCAGCAGGAACAGGACTAAGGGCTTGAAACAGAGACAAGCTCACCTGATGGGTTCTGCTTACACCTCTTTTCTTTAGGTTTCTCTGTCCCCGAATGACCAGCTGTAATTGTGGTGAATGATGGATTAGTACAGGATTGTCCCCCAAAACACAACACACAGTATTTTAGCAAGAAACAACCTTTTTCCCCATTCCCCATCACCCACACATGGGTTTTCCAACACCACATCCCTGCTTTTCAACACAGTTCCAGAAAGCCCCTTACTTGCTTCTGAGGCAGATCTAACCCCCAAGAGACACTGTGTAACCTGCTCCAGGGAGATATTCCACCCCTTACCTGCCCATTCCAGCCAGAGGCATTGCCAACAGCACATATGCTGCTTCTCTTGGATGGGGAATGGACAGAGCCCAGGCTTTTCTGCTGGCATATTTATCTCTGTAGCATGATGCCAAAATTACATTTCATCTGGTCTGTCACTTTTGCTCCAATTAGGAAGCCTGAAGAATGGTAGTGGCCCACTGGAAGGCTGGGCAATACACAGGTAGGATAAAAACCTTGCACAGAAAACTCTATAGATGGTGGACCTGAATAAAATTGTCCAGGCCACTGATCATGCCCAGTTATTACCACTTGGACTTAACACTGCAAGGAAACTGCACAAGTGGAGGGGATTTTCATTCCTTCTAGCACATGTATTTTGGTCTCACATACACACATCTGATTCACTGTGACCTCCAAGCAGTGACTGCACAAACAGCTGGATATTGGTTACAGTGACATTTTAATAAACTGTCAGGCTCAGCATCACTATAACCTGCAAATTCCTGCTCTATCCACAGTCCTCAAACTTCTGCTGCTTGCAAATGTCTTTGCTCCACCAGGACTGCACTGCTACAAAGACACAGCACAAGTACTGCTTGATCTCTATCCATCCTTCCTCCAGATCTTGGCTCCCCTCTGAAAAATCTGTGCCCAAGTACCTGGTCTTTGGCAGCAGGATTCCCACATCACCTGTTTGACAGGGCTGGAGTGCCAGGAACCTGGGGAGGAGGGAGAATAAGGCACTACCCCAGGAAGGCTGGCTGCCTGTGAGCTTAAACAAGGTTCCCCATAATACATCAACATTTACTGAGCACAGCTGGATCCTGCCTGGAGAGGAACATGGAAGTAGCAGGAAGGGGTGACCACACTTACCACTGGAGTTCTGGGAATTGCTGTTTGTTTCTTCAAAGTTGTTTTGCACTTTGCCTTCCACTCTTCTGCTGAAAGCACTTTCTGCTGGGCAGAGAACAAAGCAGGGATGGTAACTGGTCAACAGTGGATGCAGAATCAGGCAGACAGGAGGCAAGACATGCTCCTGTGCCACATAATCACAGACCCTGAATACAGCAGAAAGGTCAAATACCTCATTTTGGAGGCAAATGGGCCAGATTCAGTGAAGGGATAACAGGTGGGTATTTTTCTTGAATGCCTTCTGGCTGAGGTGGCCTGGATTGGCTCTTAGGGAGCCCATGAACACCAGTCCTGACTGAACCAGAAAGGTCATGGCTTCCTCCCCTGCAAAAAAACCCAACCCTTATCTTACTCTTCCTTAAGGCAACAAGCAGCCCTTAAAGCCTGTGAGCACAGGTGACCAGTCTGAGCCTGAACTCAGGCCCTCAGCACCACACCAATGTGTCACTCACAGAAGCACTGTGCCAGCTTCCCTTGTGCTTCCCAGTCACCTGCCTTCCTTTCCTAAACACCCTCCTGGAAATGCTGAAGCAGAGGCCTGAAGGGTTGTCTCAGGACCTGCCCACCATGTCTGGAAAAGCTGAGGAAGATCCTCTGGCTCTGTGCTTCCCAAGAGTGCTCTTGTTCCCAGAGCACCCCCAGAGACAGGCAGGCTGGTCCTGCTCCTGGCAGGGCACTGCTCTGCACACTCCAGCCACTGCACAGGGAGTTCCCAGTGACTGCAGGGGGAGGGCTCCTCCAGGGGACTCAGGGGCTCCCTGCCCCTGGCAGTGGCCACAATGAAGCATCACTGCACTGCACAGCTCGGGGCCTCCCACCCTGCTCAAGCTGGTGTCCCTCAGCACCAGCTCAACAGTGCAGTGAGGTCCTGTCTCACTTCACGGGGTTTGCAATATCCAGGATGGATAAAATGGATTCACTGTAGTGGCTCAAAACATAAACTAGAGACTAAAAAAAATGAACTGGTCAAAGCAATGTGTGTGGCCTGTGCTGGACAGGCCCTTGTCCTGCACTCTCATTCTGGAGCCCACTGTCACCTGTGGGGTTCACATGGACAGGGCCTGGCCTGGCTCTGCTGGGCTCAGCCTGCAGACTGGGCAGGGCTGGGGACACAAGTCTTTCATTCAGGAGTGGTAGGAACTCCTGAAAACTAGTGCCAGATCATGATTTTATTCCTGCAGACCACTGGAGTGGTCACAACTGCTGTCAGGACTTGGCAGAGGCCCCAGGTCCCTGCAGGCTCCCAGGGCTGCAGTGTGGCTCCCACATGTGGGCTTTGGGGCTACCAGAGACCTGAACTGCAGCAAGAGCCCAGCCCATGGATTTTGGCCCAGCCAGTCCTCAATGGACTCTTCCAAGTCCTGAGCAGGCTTCTCAAACTCTCCATCAACTATACTCCTGACTCCTGAAATTCAGAACAAACAAATTTGGTAACCAAATCAACTGAAACAGAAACACATCAAACAGGGCTGAAAAGGAACTGGAGACATTATCTATCTATGCCACTTAGCAGATAAATAATAGAAAAAAGTGGCCTTAAATAATAGGAAAATCAGATGGTGGCAGAATGGTTCGGGTCAACCCACTCCTCCCAAGAGACCCAGGTTCAAGTCCTGGCTTATGTCACAAGTGGAAGTGAGATGGAGGTCTTCAAAGACCATGTAAAGAATTTGCATGGTGGTTTTGCCTTCATTCCTTAACTTCCCCCCACAAAACCTCCCCCAAGTCTGGCAGTAAGAAAAATCTGGTTTAATGCACCTGCTTGGTCTTACTGTGCCCTTCCCACACTGAGAGGGCAGTTCACTCTGTTCTCTCTCCTTGTATTAGAACCTTTTGAATGTGAAGTAAAATTAGCTGTATGGACCAAGTCCTTGGCAGCTGTGGATATGTGTTATCCAACAAAACTCATCCTTGTTCAGCATCCATGGCCTCTCCCACCACAGCCATCTCTCATACTCAGTATCTGCCCATGCCAGACATTTTAGGGGTGTTTGAACACCAGCTGATGGGCCAGCCTTTCTTCTGCACCCAGATGGAATCTCTATTCATCAATCCCACAGACTTAAGACAGTGCTTCCCAGTGGACTGTACATGGCACACTATGTTTCACACTGTTTTTATTAACTGCTATTTTTCAGTAGTCTTTGCTTTTTTAAATTTTTTTTCTTTTTTTTTTAGTGTTGATTTTGTTCGGAAAGAGGAAACTGAGACAACGGGAGGATCAATCCTTACTTGCATTTTCTAACTTCTCAGTAATGGTTCTGTGATACTGATTTTTCTGTTTATCTCTTAGAAGTTCCTGTGGAGAATGGAGCACTGTGAAAACAGTTGTACTACACTTCCAGGCCTAGCTCTGCAAACATCACCTTGAGGGAAACAAACACTAAATGCCAAACAGTACTGAAAACCAAGCAAAAACCCCCATTCCTGACAAGCCATTACACCAATGCTCGTCAGGAAGCTCTTCTCAGTTTGTAACACCACAATTTGAAACGGAGTCTTTTGTACCTTGTGGTTACCGTGATGTTTAACAATAACAGCTTCTGATTGGGAAGAGATTATAAAGGATCTAATCCCCTCAACTGCTTCTGGGAGCAGCTTCTCTGGGACAGTCATGGATGGAGCAGGCTGAGGTCAAAAGCCTATCCAGGGCAGGACAGGACACTAAGCAGTTCAGAAAGGCAATTGGTACCTGTGATGGCCTTGCTTCCTGAGGATCCGGAATTTGGAGCTCGGAACATCTGGGACTGGGACGCAGGCGGGACGCCGGAGGGGGGGCGGTGCAGGAGGGTGGAGCAGCGGTTTATGGACGCCGGAGACTTTTTGCTGGACTGGCTCGTCTGTGTCTTCACTGCCACGAAGAGTGGAGACCGAGAGAACTCTGGATATGAACACTCAGAGCTAGTGCCTGCACAGCCAGGGAGCTCCCAGAGCGGGGCCTGCTGGAGCTGCTGATCCACCGAGCCCCTGGGTCAGAGCTGGGCTGCCCCCTCACCCGAGGGGACACTGGCCAGGCTTGTTAGTTCCCTTCCACACCTGTAACTGCCACACAACCAACCCATCCCTCCTCTGGCTGCAGTAACCCCATCCAGGAGCACTGTGTGATTGCCATGGCCTGGCTGGGGGCACCTGCAGCTCTGGCCTCCATTTCCATGGACTGAATTTTGGGAGCAGGTTTCTAAACTACTCAGAGCTCTGAGTAGTGGGAAGCTTAAAATCTTTGTTTCTTGAGCCTTGAATAAATCCCAGTGCTCTCCAGCTACATTCCTTGTCTCTTTGACCAAATACAAAGGAAAGGGCACTGTTGGGAATGGAATGGAATCAGGAGGCAGAGTGAGTAAAGACTCCAGACTGATGACATGTGGAGAAATTATCCATTTTACTAGAATATGCTCCTTGAATACCTATATTTTGCTCTCTGCAGCATACAGTGAGGATCACCAGGAATTTTCAATGCCAAAAGTCATCTGAAACACCTTTGGGAGGACAGCCCTTCATCTGGGCCACATGGATTAAATAAACCATTACAAAAACTGAGAAACTGTCTAAGAACCCCTTTCATTCTTAAGGGGCGTCTTCCATGGAAATTTGGATATGGGACCTGAAGCCCCAGTCCCGCTCCAACCACCTGTCATGAGAAATCACTAAGAAAGTTCAATTAAGCCACAGTCCCAGCTCCCTATCAGTGATTTCTACAGTGATACTGTGGGATGCCTAAAGGTGGAGGGACAACAGCAGCAGCTGCACATCCTACACAGTGTGAGTGAGAAATACTCACCCACACTGAGCAGCTCTCAGGGGAATGCCACAGCAGCACCCCAAGCCTGGCTCTGAAGCAGGGCAGGAGAGAAGTCTCCCAGGCTGGGACAGGACACTCATTTCAAAATCCCAGAGATTTTACAGACCTTGACTGTGACTGGCTCTCACCTTCATCAGCAGCACTGGGGACTGGGAGTGTGTACATTCACAGGGGGTTGCAATTCCAGGGGTTTAGATTCACTTGCTCTGACACACAGCCCCAAGCTGACGTTTCCTCACTTCAGTGTAGTTCTGCAGGAGATTATGCACTGGTTTTCTCACAGTTTAGTCAGGATACTTCTCTGCTTGGTCTCCAGCCAGATAAAAAGGCAGGAGGCTTGTTTTGCTCTCTATACTTCCTTTCAATCTCCATGGATAATCCTCCTCCAGCTGCTGCCAGTAAAAATGTAGTCAGATATGAAAATTCCAGCTTGTGGATCATCTGCTTCCCATGAGGACCATTCCCACGAATGGCTGCTTTATTCCCCATCAATGCCATGAAAAACAGCCATCAGCAGCTCTTAAGTGCCAGACACAGAGAGTATCACTGCACATCCTCTGCAGCCCAGATACTGCTCTGGGACCTGAAGATAAAAGTCTCAACACTATGATGACCTCCAAAATTTCTTTTTCTTCCTCCCAAATGAAACAAAACAGTATGTCTTCAAACTGAGACCCCACAGAGAAGGCTGCTCCATCTTACACTAGAAAGTTTTGAGCAGCAATGCAGGACAGACAAAGAAGTATCAGTTCTAGCAGTCTGGAGCAAGCTAACAGTTGAGTGAGAAAAAAGTGTTCAGTCTGTAGTTCATCAGATGCCAAATTCCCTCTGAAGGCTGAGCAACACAGGTAGAGAGCATCACACAGCTCCTCTTCTCTACTCTGGAAAAGTCACCTTCACTGTGGAACTCACGGCCTCAGGCTGATGAAAAGGCCAAGATGTTTCTAAAAATGTAAATACTGAGTTGCTCAATGGCCACAAAAGCCTCCTGCCTCAAAATGTGCAGCAAGACTGGAGACAGCACTGTGGGCAGCTGACCTCATAACTGCTGCTGGGGCTTTTCAAACCCTCAGAAGGCAATGGAGACCCATCCCAGTGGAAGCTGCAGTGATGTGGAGGGGGATTCTCACAGCATGGTCTGCAGTCAGCCAATTCAGGGCTTTGTGCTGCAGCCCTGCAGGATGGCCCAGGGTGTGCTGAAGGACACATTTGATACAGGAGATGCTGAGAACAGTGAGGGCTCCAGCCTGCAGCAGGAAAAGCTCAGTCACTGCTGTCTTTGGTTAGCACAGCTGCAGAGGAGCTCCCAGGGTGACACTGTGGCTGAAAAGGCTGAGGTGCTCCTTGGGGAGCAGTCAGGAATTTCCAAGGGGATCAGGAAGGCAGTGCCAGCTCTCAGATCCTTCCTGACCCACTGCTGGTGCCTGCCTGTGGGAACCAGGGCTTGTTTCTGACTGCCCTGGAGGCTCAGGGACCCTGGCAGGGGTCTCAGAAATCTTGGAAGAGAATCCAAAACACCTGTGGTTTGGATTTTAGCCCATGGGAATGATTGCCAACCTTAAAAGAAGAATTACAGGTCACAAGAGTTTACAAAGAGTAGTAATAAGTTTGTCACAGGGTGTAAAAGTAGATTTTAGGTTTTAGTACATGGGGGTGTGTGGTGCCAAGATTGAGGAACCTCGTGGCTTTTTAGGTTTCTTCCTTCTTCTTCAGACTCTCCATTTCTGCTGTGACAATGGCACAAGTGATTGGTTTAGAGTAGAAATTAACTGTCTAACGCAGATGATAGGTATTGGAAATTAGTTGTAAATAATGTTATATGTAGTTTTTAGTATAAAAGATAAACCCTGCCTCTCAGGTGGGTGGAGAAGGAGAAAGCCTTCTGCCATCCTGCCAGAAAGACCTCAGCAGGGCAGAGAAAGAATGTAATAGATAAGCTTAAATAAACAACCTTGAGAACGAGAGCCAAAGATTATGAACTCCTTCTTTGATCTCGAGCTGGGGAAAAAGAACTTTTACATTGTAGGAAAAATATCAGCAAAAACAGCCAAGCTCGACATTTGGCATCTCTGGGTGGGCTCAAGGCTTGAATTAAGGAGCCTGAGTCCGGACCATGGAGAGAAAACACAACACCTGCCTTGCCCAAGGGTGGAGAACCCTCAGAGGAGGAGACAAGAGGACAACCAAGGGCCAAGAACAGCAGAGCTTACAACAGAAACACAAGTCACTCCTGTGATTCAACTAGGGCCTGGAGAGCAGGATAGGCCAGGCCTAGAAAGGACAGAAACTCTGTTACTTAGTCTTCATTGAGCAGACAAGGTTATAAATAGGACCCAGGGCTCAAAGCTACAGCTGGCTAATTTTAGTCTTAATTTAGTGGAAGCTATAATTCATCAAAATAATTACCTTATAAGATTGCTGCATTTTCTGTCACTCAAAAGCAAGATTGGATGTCTCTCTAAAGCATATCTGTGTGCAATTCAATCAAGGCAATCCTACAGAATCTGTTCCTCCAGGCAGTCCAGAGATCACAGTGGTCCCTCCTTGCTTTCCTGGTTTTGGGAAGACCTTAAAGTTCTGTGATTGGCAAGCTGTGGTAGCAAGGAGAAAATCTGGCACACAAATCCACACACTACCACGATACACCACAACAACAGGGACCAGATTGCCTCAGCAACATCACTTTTTCCAGGTAAAAACTTGGTTAATAATTTGTGTATGGTATTTGTTTAGAAAGATCTTGTCAGGTTGGGTAGGGAACCATTTTGACGGTTCAGATGGAATTATACCATCACCTATGGAGAAAAAACTGTCTTTGCTGAATGTGTTGGAAAATGATTCCTTAACAATGGCCTGAAATTCCATACTCTGAGCAGACACCTTCGCTATGGCAAACAGGTCAAAAAATCCTCTGCTCAAACCTATCAAATTTTTAATGTGTGTCTTTATACACACAAGCAGGTGGAGGCTGTTGCTAAAACACTGTGGGATGAGAGTGGGAAAAACACCTGGACTCACAGATTTCCCTCACTGAAGTGGAAGAAGCAAAAATACACCATCCAACTGGAATCTGAAGCTGTTTTTTTTCCTGGTTAGGCAGAGTCTGTGTGGAAATCAGCTGTACTACCAAAATAGCAGCTGCTTTAATGAAACACTGCATTTAAGCACTTTGGAGGAACAAATTGTACCCAGTGTGCATCCAATATGGAAAGGAATTGAGCAGCGAGCCTTGATGAACTTCCTTGAGCACCTCAGGTGTCAGAGTGGGTGTAGGTCTGTCTGTCCTCTGGAGAGCCAAGAATGATCCCAGGGATGGCAGGGCCCATCCCACAGAGCCAAGGCCCATCCTACAGACCCTGAGAGAAGTGAGCAGGGCCCAGAGGTGACAGCCAGCTTCGATCACAAGTCCAGGTCATCAGGAAGTCTGTGGCAATGAGACAGATGTGTGGCCAGGTTGGCAAGTCAATCCACAGGTCAGCAGCAGTATCAGCTCTGGTGAGGTTAACCAGGACCAGTGATCCTCAGCAAGGTCCAGGGTGACCAGACAGGGTTGACATCAAGGTGGGAATGCAGTTGTGGGTTGGGGTACAAAGCCATGGGACCCACAGCCAGGCATGGGCACATCCACAACTGAGGGGAGGCCAACATCCTATGGAGCAGCTCAGGCAGAGTGTGTGGGTCAGAGCTGGGCTGGAGCAGGAGTGTGGCAGTAGACAAAGCCCCATGTGGAGCTGCCCAGGGCCTTTTAGAGCTCTGAGTACTCTCAGGGCGCTGACATCCCTTTACATTTCCATCGTGGAAGCAGAGCCATGGAGAGCTGTGCTGGTTTTACTGCTCTCTCCCCATCCTTCCATGACCCAGGAGTCTGAGGCCAGATCTGCAGGTACCAGGCAGAGGTGAATGCACACTCCTGAGCCTGACTCACCAAGCTCAATCCCACTCTGGTACATTTATAGCCAGTTCACATCCCAGGTGCCCCAGGTTTTCTCTGCACTGCAAACTCATCACAGAGTCACAGAATTCCAGATTGCTTTGGGTTGGAATGGACCTTAAAGATCATCTTGTCAAACCCCCTGCCATGGGCAGGGACACCTTTCACTGTCACAGGTTGCTCCAAGCCCCGTCCAACCTGGCCTTGAACACTTCCAGGGATCCAGGGGCAGCCACAGCTTCTCTGGGCACCCTGTGCCAAGCTCTCACCACTGAATTCCTAACTGGATACTTGGAATTTCTTCCTAAAATCCCATCTAACCCCATCCTCTAACAATGTGAAGTCATTCTCCCTGTTCTGTCACTTCATGCCCTGAAGTCTCTCTCCATCCTTCCGAGCAATCCCAACAGCCCAGCCCCAGCTGATGTGGTTCAATCAGCTCCATCTTACAGAGCAGACAGAGCCTGAAGGAGGACAGAAACATCTCTGAACCCTCCCCCACGAATCTCCACTCAGAAATGCTTCTAAAACTGGGACAATGAATGTGCCTACAATCCACTTTTAGTTTTTGGAAACGGCCTCTGACAGCCTTCTTCGAAAGAGTGAATATGTTGACAGAAACAGCATAAGAATATTATTTTTAAAGAGTCATAGCCCAGTTCTAATCCTATGAAAAAACTCTATTCCTCACTCAGAAAAGGGAACTTTGGAAGGAGACATTTGGCATTAACACTTCCAGGGAAGCCCACAGCAGAGCTCTTTTTCAGACAGCACCTATCCAGTAGCATTGAGCAGAAATTATTCTGCAAGATGCTACTGAAGCTGCAGGATATCATTCCTTGTTTTACCCATTTTCAATGACTTTTCATTTATTATGACAGAAAAGCAGAAACAAAGGCTCCAGAAGGCAAGCTTGCACTCATCAGAGACCCAAAAGGCTGAACTAGTGATGTTGAAGGGCTTTCTTCATCCATTCCCATTATTACTGAATTTTCAACATTTGCCTTAGAACCAGAAAAATGAGATCAGGGTGAAGATGCAGTCTCAGCTTTACTTCTTCTGATGGCAAGGACCCAAGAAAAGCCAGCTGTGCTTTTCAAAAGTCAAGTGTTAATTGCTGTTTCATAAGACCTTGGATTTTGGGAAGATCAGAGTCTGAGTAGGAGAAAGGTGTGAGGATGTACTGGCCAGCCTGCCTTGGGAGCTCATCGTGCCCCTCCCGTATCCTCATCAGGGTTAGTGGCTTGTCATTGCAAATCATAAATCTTACTGGTCAAGGGAACTAGGTGAGGAAAAAAGAGGTTAAAAAAAAAGGAAAAAGAAAAGTTTATAGGGAGTGGGTTAAACATTATGAAAATACTATCTTGATCTGATCTTGAGTGTCCTCATAGTTAAAGATACTTAAAGGGACTGGAAACCCATCTGCACACCTCAGGGCCTGCTGATCTAGCCTCCAGCAGGGGCAGCTTCTTTTCTTTTGCTGCAGAAACCACTGTGCAAGAATGGCTTCAAGTCCAGCACTCAGAACATGCCTCCTCCTCCAAAACTGGCTCCCAGGAGCTACACAGCATCAGGAAAGAGCCTGAGCTGCCCCTGCCAGGAAAGGGGCAAGGCCTGGGGGAACTGTAGGACCCACTGCAGGCACACTCCTCCCACAGAAACACACCTGGGGTTTCTTTTCTGTTGGAGAGCCTGGACTGGAACTGGCAGCTCAGCTATTACTACAACTGGTTGGGAAGGTGGAAAGACATCAGTGTCAATAAATCCCCTTGAAATGGGAAGCACTGGGGAGGTAAGAATAAACTAGAGCAAAGCAAAGCCCCAGTGCTCACAGCACATTGCTCCTGAGCTCTCTGCAGAGGGAGCAGAGACCCCAGAGCCCTGCTGCCCAAGGGCCTCTCTGTGGCAGGAGATGGACCCACTGCTGGTCACCAATAGCTTTGCAGAGGGCTGAAAGCACCTCGCTGAAGAGGTGGAGCTTCCAGGAGTAGGGAACCACAGGAATAACTGTAATGTGTGCAATCTTAAGCACTGGGACAGGTCCTTCAGCAGATGGCAAATAACAAGATCAACTTTGTGATGATGATGTTGGACATGTATTTTAATGCCCTGTACCTTCTACCATGGCCCCTATCCAAGCTTCAGAGAGCTTGCACGGCACCTGTCAAGAGCCACCAAATCTTAAAAGTGAGAGTCTGGTGGACCACGTTCCCATAAATCCAAGGGTGCCTCACTGTAATTCCTTAAAAACCCGACTCCAGGTGATTTTGGCGAGGAAGTGCCCCCTGCCGGCTGCGGGATTATGAGCTCGGCTCATTCCTCTCCTATCAGCCGAACCTGGAGCAGGACACCCCGGGCACTCAGCAAAGCTCAGGGCGGCGCTGGGAAGGGAGCAGGAAGTTCAGCTGTAAAGAACTTCTCTGCATACTTTTAATGTATTCAAGTCCAGAAGGTAGCAAAAATTTCTCTCAACATGTTTAGTCAAATTTTGCACTGAATCACACTGAACTGCTTGTTAAAGCCTCCCCTCTGTGTGGGGAGTGCAGACCACAGTGCTGTGCAGTTTGCTGACAACTGCCTTGTCCTGAGCTCCCTGAAAAAAATCATTTATTGAGTACGATTTAGTAGCAAGCTGCTGAAGTCATTTAAATGATTTTGAAACCAGTTTTAACTCACTGCTTGAAATAATTCCCCAGAAGCTCTTAAGAAAGATGCTTCTTCCCTAACATGTATTATTTAAATAACAGTTATTATTTAGGGGAGTATAAAAATATTGTGCATCACTTCAGTTAAACAAGAGCCTAAAACCATCAACCCCAGAAGGAACATGTACAGAATTCCATGGACTGGGGTAGGAGCTCAGAGACATTCCAGACCTAACAATGTTCCTGTGAGAGGGGATCCCAGCTCAGCTTTACAGTGCCCTGGTCAGCACACGATCCATGTCCTGCCTGCTGCAATCCCACAGCTCCAGTGGCAGGATCCCCAAGAGTGAAATCTCTCCTGCCAGCCCCTGGAGGTGCCAGTCTGCAGTGGGCCAGCCATGCAGCAGATACTCACTGATGGGGGCGTGCAGAGCCACATGTTCTTGGTAGGGAGTGTAGTACTTGTACTGCTTGCCACAAAACTCACAGGTGTAATTGCCAGTTTCTGTGAAATGAACAGGAACAAAGGTCAGGAAGGAGGAAAGCCCTCTCACACAATCCTCAGTTTCTTTTTACAGAGAATCTGGTCAGGTGACACAAACATTCCTCATGCACATGGAACTCAACTGTCCTGTAATCCACATGTCCTTTTCCTAAGAAAGGAAACAGTTCAAAACAGAGGGGTGGACCATGTATAAAAAACTAGAAGTGAATAAGCTGCAGAAAATTACCCCAAAATTACAGCAAGTAAGTGTGCAAAACAAGGGAGAGAATCCAGGCACACTCCTCCTGTAATACAAAGTCTGTATTACAGATGACACAGTNAGTAAGTGTGCAAAACAAGGGAGAGAATCCAGTTCTAAAGTCTGTATTACAGATGACATAGGTCTGTCCTCTGGTTACAAAAGGTCTGGGATGTGTGGACAACAGAACAGTGAAATCAGGAAAAGAACCGTCAAGTTCAAGTATTAGAGGACTTTTATTTGGGATTGAGGAGTTCTCTTGCAGGAGAAGGGGCTCTTCTGGAGTAACTGTGCTCATTCCTGCTTTGGGGATACTGGAAATAATGGAGTGCAACCACACACTGACACCTCCTTCTCTTAGCAGTGCTGACAGTACAGAACTGGCAGCAAACTGCAAGACGAAGGAAAATCCATGGATAATTGATTGTTTCCAAAATGGAAAATTCAGAGAAATGCTTTGGCAAAACCTGGTGTTCCCTCTGTTTCCCTCTGCTCTGTTTGAGGACCCACTACAAAGGCAGTGTGAATGAATCACCTGTCAGCTCTCAGTGCACCTTCAAGCCCTCTCTCATCCCTGCCAGACTGCTTTTCCCCTGAACTGCCTTCCCTTTCTCTTTGCAGAGCTCTTGAGCAGAACACATCACAAAGCTGCAGTTCTTAGGGCCGGGGCTCTTGGTGTTTGATGCTCCTTTGAGCCTGAACATATCTGTGAGCACCCAAATCCCAACCCCTCTGTGTAATGCAATGCTTCCTGCTTTTTCTAGAGGTACTGCAGCCAATGGCAGGTGTGAACCCCTGATCTTTCTTTTTTGTTTGAAACAATAACAACTCTTACTTGGCCCAATTTTCTGGAACGGTTCAGGCTCCTCCTCCTTCACCTCGTCGGCGGCAATGACAGCCTGGTCATAGGGGTCTGCAAGAGAACAGAACAGAGGACAGCTGACAACACCTCAGCTTTGCCTTCTACAGCTGCATGGGCACTCAATGCTCCTGCACCTGTCATCACATTTCCATCTGTAACAGGACTGGAAGATAGGAATTATAAACCAGTGACCCCTCTGTCTGACTTGTCCCTCCTCTTCCTCAGGTGCCCCAGGATTACCCCTGCTGCCAGCTCACTAACAGGCCTTGTAGGAATTAATGTTTAAAAAATACAGAGAAAAACTGAATGAACACATTGCAAAGTCTGATCCATATTTCCTGATTTTCCTCCAGGTAATCTCCCCTCTAATGCTGCTGTACTGGCTGACAGTGGGCACAGCAATGCAGTCTGCAGGCATATCACCTAACAAATATCAACCTGGGACTCCTATCAGCTAACAGCACAGCTAGCAACAAATCACAACCCAACCACTAGAGAGAGGAATTTGGCATATGCCTTGAACAATTTACAAGACCACTGAGGACATGAAACACCTGTTTGTTTGATTGAAGCCTGACCAAGTGTATGTGCAACAAAAGCCTGGTATCTGCTAGGGCTGGGCATCAACCTACTGGCTGTAGACACTGGGGAGGGAGAGAGGATGCTCTCTGTGCCGCTGCACTCTCTGACAAAATTCCTTGGACTCACACAAGTTCAGAATTGACCTGCTGTGTCTGAACTACTGAATGCTTGAAAAGGTTTGTGAAATAAAGCACACAAAGGAGCTCGGCTTACCTGCCCGGTTTTCTGGGGCCCCTTCCACACTAAAAACTAACACAGAATAGAAGAAGGAGGGGAAGAAACAAAACAGAAATTAAATCCTCTTAAATGGTCTTGTTTTCCTCCTGCATTTCACATATTGCTGCAGCACATTTCAGCCCCACTGAATAAACCAGGCTTTGTGCCCCAGTCCCTCCTCTTCCCAGCAGCATCCTGACAGGACCTGGTTGAGCATGCCCAGCCCTAGTACACACAGATGCTCAAGGCCTTTGTTCTGACCCTGACAGGGCCCCAGGCAAAGTTTGGGTGCACAGCTGCTTCACCCCAGAGTGTGCTGGAACACATCTGCCCCAGGGAGGAGCTGAGACAGTCTTTGCACACACATGGAGCCATTTCCAAGCTCTCTTGTGGCCCTAGGCAGAGCTCCCTGAGACATTTCTGACTGAAGCAGCCACATTCTCCTCATAGTGACTGTCAGTATCACTAATTTTCTCCTGGCTCCCCACAGTAGGAAGGGAGCTGGCAGTGGTGCCCTGCAGGAGAACACTGACTGTCCTTAGAGCATGTTCAGATGTCCACACATTCCATGTAAACACAACCATTTTTTTGGACAATCATGTATTGTGAAAAACCACTTGCTTTTCTGAGCCCAGCCATTCAAAACCTGCTGCTCTCCAAGCAGCCTCTTTCTAGAACTCCCCTTGGCCAAGTGAGAAGCAGTGCTGCCAGGCTTGCAGCACACACAGGGAAGGTCTGGAGTGTCTGTGGGCTCAGAGGTGAGGAGATTTAGATGTTCAGTAAGAATGGGGCAAGCCAGCAAGTTGATACTTCATTTCCCCCAATGCAGAATAAAGAAACACTGCTTCTGGCAGTGGGTGTCTGCTTCCATCCAGGTGTCACCAGCCTAGGCCACATCTACAGTCACACAGGAAAAACTGGCCTTGAAGGGCCACTGACAACTTCATCAGTTCACTACCACAGTGATTAACAAGAATTAAACATTTCTCAACTCTGAAATCTGAAGTACTTCACAAAGAAATACATTGGGAACAAACCTGTAAATTCAGAAACCAAAAAGCAATGAACTTCTTCCCAGCAAATAATCAGGCTGACCATTTCTTGAGGCACTCAGTCCCAGGATCTCCATCCTAACCATGAACCTCACCACAGACACGCTGCAAGGTCCCCAGGTTCCAGCACAGGTGTTGTACAGAGAGAATCAGGCACAGCAAACTCCTTCTTGCAATGCCTGTAGACTGTGACTCCATGGCAAAGACAGGTGACCCATGCAGTGCCACGTCCTGCACACCACAGGCCACATCTTGCTTCCCCAAAGACTTCTCAGCCTAGTTCAGGTGTCTGAGTGTCAAAACATTACTCACCATCCACGGCATGTAGGTCTCTGTGCTCTTGGAAGCAGCTATAGTATTTATATTTTTTCCCACAAATGTCACGTGTGTACCGAAAATTGTCTGTAGGAAGAAGAAAACAGATTGGTTTAGAAACTCAGAGGTGAAAGGCAAGCACTGCAACCACACTGCTCAGTCAGACACCCCCATGCACTGACACATCCTGTGTGCTCTGCCAGGTCTCTAAGGCACACAACCACTGCCTCACACTGTCCTCCTGCCCCACACTATATGGCTTGGGGCATATTCTGATTTATTTCCTCTTCAGAGAGCTCTGCTCCCCAGGGCAGACCCCACACACCTCACAGCAATGAGGATGCAGGGCAGCAGGCCCTGCTGGCATCTCCTTTGGAAGTTCAGGGACAAGCAGGTGTTGGTCAGAACAGGGACAAAGGGGCAGAACTAAAAACAGAGTCAATGTATGAGCTGTTAAAAAGCAAAGCCTTAATACACCAACTCTAACGTGGATGTGAGCACACATCTGCTTCTCACTGCTGCTGTTTACTGATTCCCAACTGCACCCAGGATCCTGTCAGAACCAACAAACCCAGGAGAGCCAAGAATCCAAGGCACACAGGACAATAAGGTGCTCAGTGAAGGGAGGAGTAATGAAGCTTGGTTTCATATCTATTTATTCTCTACACTCCATCATTTCACACCAGCATCAATTAACCCTTCACCACAGTTGTGTGGGGCAGACAGATGCAAAACAGTTTCAAGTGTTTATGAATCTGGTTTGTTCTGAATGGGGATCAGTGTCTTTAGCTCAGCTATCATCAGTGCAAGAGGAGAATTTCCCTGGTCAGCTTAGGGTGTTTCCTCCATCTGCCTGCCACACCCTGGGGTACAGATTGCCCTTCCCACCTGTCAGAGGATCCCAGGTCGATGGCTTGGTGCTGTGAGCCCATAGCAAAGAGCCAAACATAACAAAGTCCATGGCAAACACAGTGAAATGCACTGGTTTATACAGCCACAAAGGATCTTGAAACCAGTGTGTTTCCATCTCAGCAGCAGCTCTCAGGGCTGCACAGGGGACCTGCCATTCAATAAGCTCTTCTGCAGCAGTGTAGTTGTATCCATGTATCCCTACTATCAGCAAAGTTAAAGCCTTGTTTTTTACCTCTTCCATGCTGTTTTCAAATACACCAGACCAAGCACATTAAGTAAGCTTTTATTTTACTTCTCCATCACTTTACTTTTAAAATTACTCTACATTTTAAGCTAGGATATATTGGTATGGTGTAATCACTCACTTGGGTTCACGACTCAGTCCAGCAGCACATGGGGCTCAGCACTAAATAAAGGATCACTGTCACTCTTTATTCAGAGTGACTGTAGAAGTTATGATGATCTAGCAGAGAAAAATACCAAATCTAAACAGTGTTAAACAGCTGGGCACTGGAACTTTATCTCTGTGACTAAAAAATATTTGTATCATGATGAGGGCACAGCAGCACTAAATTAGAGTAAGGGGTTTTAGAAGTCCAGGCTGGACAAGCAATGAGAAAGGGACTCGCTGCACAGATAATGCATGGCTCGAGGGAGAGGAGGTGGAGCAGCAGAACACACCTGTGAGAACATTCCAGTGGCAAAAGCACTGGCAAGTCACATTTAATTTTGTTTGTTCCATTGTATGATCTTGTGCAGGCTCCTTCTGTAGTCACACAATGATCTGAGGGCCTCTCTCTACCCTGGGCCCTCTCCCACAATGAAGAGGATCTAATGATTGCTGCTGAGTATCTGTGTAGCCTTTGCAAAAAACCCCAGTCAATTAGCACAGTCAATTAGCAAGTCAAGTAGCAGAGAAACTCCTTAACTTGGCATCAGCAATCAGTCCCACCTCCATGGGTGTCCCCAAACCAAGGAACCAACCTCCTTTTTGAAGTGCAATGAGTTCTACATGACCAACTGAAGATTAATTCTTAACTCTGATCCCAAAGACCAGGCACTTTCACATTTGGAGAACAAAAACTCCCATGGTTTTAGTTTGGAAGAAAAGAGCTCAGTAAATAAGAGGACTTGCTACAACAGAAGAAAACTAACTAACATACCATTTCACAGGGCCAGGCATGACTACCTGTGATCCCTGTCACACAGGGGGGATCTTACTGCCCCTAGCAGAGCCCATGGTGGGTGTGGGCACTTCTTACTTGGTGAGTGCAGGGAACATGGAACGTGTAAGAAGTGTAACAGCACAGCCCCAGAGAAGAGGAGTTTGCTTGTGTTATGAGGGGATTGTCCCTACAGGCAGAAGGATCTCCAGGAATTACAGAGAAGTCAGAATTTGTTCCAGCTGGTCCAACTTGGCACTGATCTCCTGGGCTTTGTGGGAGAGAACACCCAGTAAAGAGTGCCCAGCCTTAGAGACAGGAGCTTGACAGAGAATTCACAAAGTACCGAGAGCTGCCCGTGAGCAGCCAAGCTTTACCTCTCTGAACAACAGTCCCTGTTCAGGCTGCTCCCAAGAGCCAGACATCCTCTGTACCAAATAAAGCCATCTCTGCTGACAAGCCTTTGAACATGTCCAGTGCTGACCCCAGCAGACACTGCTTTCTTAGCAAGAAACTCCCTGGGCAGAACCAGCCCTGCAGTACTGCTCAGAATCACAGAATCTCCTCAGTTGGAAGGGACCCACAAGGATCAGACACCTCAACAGTCTCAGAGCATTGTCCCAATGTTTCTTGAGCTCTGTCAGTCCATGCCCACAGAGTACCTGTTCTGGGGCAGTTTTCCTGCTGTGGGTTGTAACTTGTACTCCAAGGTATCCAGTGGCTGTAACACAGCTTGCCATGGGAAGAGCTGCAAAGGCCTCCAGGTGCTCAGGGGTTTCAGTGTACCCATCCCTAAACTTCTGGAGAGGTAGATCCAGACAGAGCCAAACTAATGCTACCTAGGCAAGTTTGCTCAGATTCAAACTCTGCTGTCATCAGGGGCTCCACCTTAAGGCTCCACCCAAAGCTCAACCATTCCAGCTCCATTAGGGAAGGGAAGGCCACTCCTCAGCCCCCCAGCACATGGGTTCAGTGCTGGCCCTTACTGGTGTTCACATCCTTGCTGCCAGCTGAGCAATGATCCTGCTGCAAACACAGACCTTCACAATGCTCCAAAGACATCTGGTCAAACCCCAGACTCCAGCAAGTATCATTCTCCTTCATGCTCAGGAACCTTTCCAAGAGGAGCAGGGATTCCAGGGAGAGTCTAGTGAGTACCAGCTGTACTTATTTAGGCAGCTCACAATTCATCTTTAACACACAGGCCAAATTAGACCACCTCATCTTGCTAGAGGTACAAAAGGCAAGGCACAGCCTTGTTACAAGGCAGCTCCTCAGCTATAAAGGACTGACACACTCAGATGGCAAATGGGCAGGTTTTTCAAGTACCCCAGGAAATAACTCCATGGGGCCTGAAAGTTTTGACCCCTCTGCTTGCAAGTGGACCCCAATAAAAGAGAGTGAATGAGCTGCTCTTCTCTCCCATCTCCAGGAGCTGCTGCCAGCTGGCTCCTGTGGTGTGCCCAGCAGGACTGGCTGAAACCCCTGCCCCAGTGCTGAGCTCAGCTCTCTTCCCATATCCAGCATTCAAGATTTTGAGAATTTTTGTTGGTTTGATTCACATATTGCTCAGAGAAGGAAGCACATATTTCATTGTGGCAGGAAAGATAGGGCAGAGAACACATGCCCAGCAGTAGCAGCCAGAACAAGACACTTCTTTCCTTAGGACACTTGGCCTCAGTGGATTCTGCTTTAGAAACCCAGGAAGGGAATTAGAGCAATCAGAAATGCATTGAAAGGTCAGGAGCTCTGTATCACTAAAAATACAGCTAGAAATACAGATCACCTAACCCACCCTCCTAAGTGCAGGAATACCACAAAAGCTGGGTTCAAACTGGTTCCCACTGAGCTCCAAGAGCTCTGCACAGCATCCCAGAAACAGAGACTGGAAACAGTCCCATTCAGCTGACATCCCTGCAGTGCTGCCAGCACAGCCATGAAGGGTCCCAAACGATGGGCTCTCCCCAGAGCAGCTGCAGGAGCTCCTCATTTTATCCAAGGTGAAGAACAATTTTTACCTGGCCCAGAATTCACACTGAACTTTGTGGCAGATACCACAAAAGGTACTTAATAGAGGAGCACTCTCAGCAACTGGCACTCTGCAGATACCCTGGAATCCTACTGATGCTACTCTTGCAGAGCACTGCAGGAGCAGCTGTCTAGCAGGGGCAGCCTCCACACATGGAAAGGCAAAACTGCTGAATGTAAACAGATCACAACAGCCTGCTTAATTCTTCCTAACATCCAGAAATGCTGCAAGTCCCAGGCAGGATAAAAGCAGGAAAATTAGAAGAGGGCAATCTGGAAAGCACTGCTTGTCCTGATCCATGATCAGGGTGGCTCCTTTGCACCAAGAGGTTTGGGAATGGCAAAGGAAGTGTCCAACATAAGGCATTCTATTCTAAATTGGACATTTTATGACAATTCCACATTCCTCATTCACCTTGGCAAACAAGGTTTCCCAAACATAAAGTCCAGGAGCAGCTTTTAAATGGGAGGAACTGGATTTCTTACAGATGCAATACATTTATGTCACCTCACTATTGGAGGCTGTGATGTTTCTGGCCCTAAAAAGGCTTTCTGAATGGGGCTTAAGTGACCACAAAGGATCAGCATCATCCCTCCAGCTTTGGCCAGTGGATCACAGGACAGTCAATGACATGCTCTGACCCTCGGTTTCACATTCTTTGTTTCTTGAAAATCTGCTGGCAGATGTTCAAGGCCTGCTGGTGACAATCCCAGAGGGCTGGAGCTAGGGGATGGCTCCGTGGCAGTACCTGGAAAAAGCATCACCTTTCCTGGGATATCTGCTTCATTGGAAGGAACCATGAGCAACACCAGCACTCTTCAGGTAGAGTCAGTCCCCATGACTAATCCACCTGATGCAAAGAAACAGGAAAGGATGGCATTTTCTGGGGAACATGTTGCTTGCTTCCCACTGGGAAACACCTTTCCAAGCTGTGTCCATGGCACACTCTACCTGAGCAGCCTCCCCAGAAGACCCAGAGTGCAGCTACTGCTTCCTTACATCAGGGAAAAAAACGAAACATCTGGGACCCTCACTTGTTTCTGTGGATTCCACCCAGGGCAGCACAAAGACAGCTCTGGAGAGAGGCTTCTTCTCCCTTTCCGCAGCCAGAGGGGCACCTAGATGGAAAGGAACACATTTATGGCTTCCTAAGCTGGCAGGACATTCCCCGCGCAGGCTAACAGACAATTCCTTTGACCTGAGCCTTTGGATTCCTTCTGGACTGGCAGTGAGCAGAGGCAGAGTCAGGGCTGCAGACAGGAGCACAGACCTCCCTCTCCTCCCCACTGGAACTGTGCCTTGCACACAGCTTACAGCAGCATTTTACAGCCAGGGACAGAGCTGCCAGTAAAATCAGCTTCAATTTACATCAGAACTCTACTTAAAGGTGTCTAATGGCAAAATTCCTCGAAAAGGGAGCAGGACTGAGCCCAAAGTCAGCAGCAAACCCTTAGGAGGATTAAAGTACCCAGAGTTACATTAGTAAGGATTAAATAATAATAAAATCCAGAATTCTGGAAAGGACAGAAACCCTCACACACAAAGGCACAAGCCAGATTCTAAATGGGGGCAAGGAAAAAATTTTCCCTGTGGGTAAACTATTCTAAGATCACTCAGTTCACAATAATTTATTTCCTTCCCACAAACATCTGACCTCCGTCAGGAACACAGGAGACATCGAGGAGCACACTGAATTAACACTGTGCTTCCCATGCTTCACACAGGGCCATCCTTAGGATGCAAACTGCTAAACCAGGAATAACCCCACACCCTCACACAGAGGGGTCAAAACCCCTGAAATTACCCCAAAAATGGTGCAAGGTGCTTGCCCACCTTCCAGCTGGCAAGGGACCAAATGACAGGTGAGAGGGCAGGGAGCCACAGGCTCATGCCTTCTCCATGAAGGATTCCAAGGCCATTCCAGCTCATGAGAAGAGCTGCTAAAGATGCAGTAAGGAGCTACAGGGCTGAATTCACCTCACAGCAATTTTTAAGCTTTCAAGTCGGTGGCCAGAGGAATCTATAAATTTTGTGATACTTTATTGAAACCATGTGTCAGTTGAATGTATCACAATGAAAATTTCAACACACATTATCCAGGCCTGGATGTAATCCCACCAGTTTTGGAAACTTGATGCCACACTACCAGGAATTTCCTTGCAGAAGGGAATTTCCTGGTTTAATTTTTGAGAGAATGAACCCTTGTTCAGATTAGTCTGATAGTCACAAACTATTATTTTTCAAAAAAGTGTTTTGGAGAAAAGGTGTTTTAGACACTACTCATTGGATGCTGAGAGACAAAAGATTCTCAGAATCTTACACATCAAAGAATTTCCTTCTCCCTCCATTAAAGAATGCTCAGGTTTAATCCAAACAGATAGCAAATATCAGCCATTTAAAACAAAAATATGAATATGTTACAATTATCCCCCAAATCAGCATCATGAAGCAGGAAATTGAGGCTCCATGACAGAATTCAGACACACGAGACAACGTAACACATGAGCAGATGGTGTCTCATCCTGCCTCATTCTGGTGTCACTTCAGGGCAGGGCAGGCTTCTTTTTTAGTAAATTCAAAGTGTAAATAAGGGTAAGATCCAGAATGGTCTAATCAGCCTCTTAAGGTGTTACTCCCAGCAAGCTGACAATGAACTACCTCAACTTACAAAATTAAAAAATAGGTGTACTTGAACCTACATAACCTGTAAAGGAGGGCAGATTTATCTTTCTATCAATAAGGATCTGAAACGTCATCTCAAGTGAAAAAGCCTATTCAGCCCACACTGTGGAGTTCTGCATAACACACAATAAAGACAATTTTATTTAAGAGCCCCTTCTGGAGTAAAAATGGTTTTGCTGGGAACACACCGTTCATCTGTCTCACAACTGCTTGGATTAAATGATGTAGCACTGAGAGTTTCATAAAAGAAAAGCAAACCTCCTCCTGACTTTTTCCTACTCGTTTGTCCAGGACTAGAAATTCTGTTCTTACTGTGATTTCCAGATGGGAATTCATATGGATTATCACTGCCTGGTTTCCCAAGTGGAAAGAAGAATTGCTAGTTAAATGACTGAGCAGCACTGAAGAAAAGATCCTGACTTCATAAACCTCTTAATGAAGAGAATGAAATTAAATTAAGCCAGGGGGATGCAGGACCCTCCTCTCCACAATCACCTGAGGTAATCAAGAATGTCAACACTTCTGCTTAGGCTGAAAGGAAAAGGTGTCAGGAAGGTGATCCCTGTATTCCTCTGCCTTTTTAGTTATGAAGATCCTTAGGAGGGAAGCTACTGAGAATTAAAATATTTAAAATATTGAAGGTGTATGGGTTTGTTTGCTATTCAGGTTCAACACTGCTGAAACGCCAACAAGCAGTTGAACAGAAAAAGGTCAGGCTGAAAGAAGAATTTGGAATAATCAGTGGCATAGCTGTTGTACATCTCTTCTGTTGCTAAATTCCAACCCACATTGGAAGATGGGAAGTGCATCCCTCACTGGATATACCAGGCATGTACTTCTGCCTTCACTAAAACTCTCCTGGCATCTTGAGGACAAACTGAGGGATGACCAGAACAGTCTAGGATTAGTAAAATTCTTACCCTCTTTTTGTTGAAATAAATGTATTTCCCTATTATTTTCCTGCCTAGGAACTCTGTAAGAGATTTGTTTCCAAGTATTAACATCCAGATTTCTGTAAACATGGTCTATTTGGGCAGCATCTGGGAATTACATATTAGCAATTTTCTGTATAAGATCATCTGAGGATCACAGAATCATAGCAACTTGAAAGCTTCCTTTTCTAAAATCTCTGATTCAAACTACCCAGAGAGACACTGCTCCTCTCCAGAGCTATGGAATTGCCAGACTGGCAGAACATCAAACCCTACAGTGTGTGTCCTGTTCCTGAGCACATCTTTGGGACATGGAAGGACACACACTGGATATCCAGGAACTGTTCCCAATTTCACTCACCTCAGACAGAGAACAGGTCACAGAATTACAAAATATTCTGGGTTACAAGGGACCCACAGGAATCATGAGTCCAACTCATGGCCCTACACAGACATCCCAACACTCCCACCCTGTCCAAAGGCTCCTGGAGCTCTGGCAGCCTCGGGGCCGTGCCCATTCCCTGGGCAGCCTGGGCAGTGCCCAGCACCCTCTGGGGGAAGAACCTTGCCCTGAGCTCCAGCCTGACCATCCTCATATCTCAGGATAAGTATCTTCAATACCTCAGGTTTTAAACTCAGAATTTCTTCACACTGCAAATCCTTGAACTAAGTTTCTTATTATTTTCTTAATTCCTACTCCTGCACTGAAATTTATCATTCTTGGTCTCAGCCCATTCATCACTTACATGTGCAGATGAACATATTCATCTCCTTGTTTGGCAAATGGGAACCTAAAGAAACTTTATCTACTTAAAATGCAAACGTATTAGGAAAATAAAATCCATTTTTACAGTTCTCCCCAAGGAGCAGGAGAATTATTAAATAAGAGCACTGGGAAAATGAATCAGGCAGTTGTAAATGATTCACGGGTCACCATGGGGGCTGCACGTGGGTGTGCACACACAGATTCACTGTATCACACTTTTCACTGGGGAAGGTGTCAGTGGGCACAACAAAGCAACTTCCTGGCCTTTGTTTTGCTACTCCCCAGAAAAGTAAAAGAAATTAGAAGCTACATTTACTTTAAGGAAACATTTATGTTGCAAATTAATCAAGAAACAGAGATGCTAAAGGTTCTTCCTCAGCCATAAATTAATACCAGCAAACCACCTCCGCATCTTCCCGTCCCTGTCAGAACATTACAAACACCATATCCTGTATGAGTAAGGTGTGGGCAAGAAAACCTCAATTTTGACTATATTAATTTCATGGTTTAAATCCACAACCCTCCAAATGTTTTTGCACATGTAAGGCGTTAGCACTGTGCCTCCACAGTTAACATTTGCAAGGCATATTCCAGCCCACATCCCTGCTTCTAACCTTTCACTGCTTTTCCAAATAGGCTGAACTTTCTCACACTTAGTCAGAGCCCAAAGGGGAATATGTTTTTAAAAGATCAGATCAATCATTTTTATTTATGGGCTTCTGAAATATTTACTGGGTATTTCATTTTGGAAAAAAAATAATGCCATTTTATTTTTTTCCTCACTTTAACTGCAGTGGAGACACACATGGATGTACACCTGTGCCCAGGTGATGGGTTTGAGGGCATCTGGCTGAGAAACTGGAAAGGAAAATGTTCTGTTTGCTGCCTATAACATCCTTAAACCCACTGAGCCCAGCTGTCTCAGCCCAGCACTGAGGAACACACAATAAGTAAGTAAGAGCAACTGCAAATGGGGAAGAAGAAAGTAAACTCAGGATGTATTTATATTAAATACATATATTTTAATAAATTTTCAAAAGTACTTCTTCTGAAGATCATTTTGGCATCTCTTGTCACCCTATTTATCCTTAAAAGCAGTTCTTTTTAAGCCTGTGACACTGCAGCAAGTGCATCCCTGCCTTCCTTGGGATTTGCTCCTGAGCTGCTCATCAGGCTGCATGGTGACATTGTCTGACAAATTCCAGTGACCACATTTTGTTTCTTCTGCGGCCTAAGGGTGGTCTGAAACACCTGGATATATCCTCACCTGTGAGATGGTATTTGTGATTTTCAAAAATTACTTTCAAGCAAGGAAAAGGGGCTCAACACAACAGAAAGGGCAAGAGATACAAAGAAAAATCAGCTTGTGTTATTTGGGATCAGTTTGGATTTTGTGGGATGTGGCCCAGGAGTTTCCAGTGTGTGGGGCTGGTCCCAGTGAGCATGAATGTTCTCTGACAGCTGCTCCTGTTTATGCCAGGATTTAAGGCACAAGAGAAGAAGGCTCTCAGGGGTGCTCTGGGCTTACAGATCTGTACACTGGGCTCTGAAGCATCTCCCAAAATGGGGAAGTCACTGGAGAGCTGAGCAGGATTAACCTGCTGGCAGGCTGAGCACTGGGATCTGCTTTTGAGGAACAGCACCAAATCCAGATGTGCCTCTTGAACAGAACTGCACGTACACAGGAGCAGGAAATGGAGACAGAAAGGCCGGGATCTACCAGCAAACAACCAGTAGTGGTCTTCCAGCCTCCAACAAATGTCCCTGAACTGCCACAGTACCAACTGTAAAAGCCCAGGATTGGAAGGAAGCAGAGCAGTAGAACTGGCTTGTAGTGGAGCTGGTTTTCCATGTTGTTTTCCTGCCCATCCCCAGATGGAGTCACAGTACAGTCGGGGTGCACAGCCTGCTTTAAACTGCAACTTGCTTGTGATGGTCCTCAAAAAAGGTGTCACCAGGGAAAAATCACACTGCAATCTCCACTGTCAGCAAGCAGTCCTGACTCAGCCAGCCTGACCAACACACTGGAGATCAAGGCTCCCGAAAGCACCACATCTTGAATCTACCCACTTATAACAGCACTTTATTTAAAGAACTCAGAAATGGCTGGACTCTTCCCTACAATATCTGTTCCCCCAGACTCAGGAATTCCCTCCGCCCTGGCAAGAAGAACACTCACAAAGCCCCAGATCACTAATCAGACACACCTGAGTTAATGCCTCAGCAGTACTCTGAGATACCCTCAGCTTTTAGCAATCCTTCCCTGCCTACTTCCTTGTGTATTTTCTGGTTTCTTGCCCAGGGCACAGAACTGCAATCCAAGGGTTGTGCCCAGCACTAACTGGGCTGCAAGCCCAGGGACCTGCACTTTATTCCATTGACATGCACCCATTTGTTGCCTCCGGCAAGTCACTTTCTTTCTGTCCTGCTGTTTCCTGCCTGCCTGCAGAATTCCAAACTCCTCTGGGAAGTGATCCGAGGCTCAGCCAGGCAAAGGGCTTAGAACTATTATGGACTGGGAGCACTACCTGCTGTATCTGTTAACATTTGGTATTTTGGTATTGAAAGGCCATTGCTAGGGTGAAATGAGGCAAGTGTCATGTTAACATTTGCCAGAGCAACCTGAATTCTGCCCTGGGCTGGTCTGAAGAGGCAGAGCACTGTAAGAGCAGCAGTGAGCAGGCAGAGGAAAGTTTCAGTGCCTACACACTCTCAGGTGAACTTCATGGGCAACTGTAAAACTCATTCCTCTTCAAGCTCTGCAAGCCAGTTATGGTTACCCTGAAGATGTTCTTGTACATAAGCTCCTCTTTCCTACAGAAAGGGATGGTACCACACTCAACAGGCTGAATATTCCTGCCACAGAACCAGAATCCCAGACTGGTTTGGGTTGGGAGGGCCCTCTAAAGATCACCTTGTTCCACTCCCTGCCATGGGCAGGGACACCTCCCACTGTCCCAGGCTGCTCCAGCCCCAATGTCCAACCCGGCCTTGGACACTGCCAGGGATCCAGGGGCAGCCACAGCTGCTCTGGGCACCCTGTGCCAGGGCCTGCCCACCCTCCCAGGGAACAATTCCTGCCCAATATCCCTGCCCTCTGTGATTCTGTGATTCTGCAGCTGTGTCCCCAGCCTGGGACACATGCACTGAACACAGCCCACTGGACACCACCCACAGAACATACCCCACCCCACACCGTGGCACAGAGCAAACACCTGCTCAGGTGAGAGGAACCACTCCCTCAGCCATGTCCCTGCCCCCACAGGGCCCTGCACCCCCTCTTTCCCCTGAGTTTATTCAGTGACCTGTCCAGGTGCCAAGAATGTCCTATGGAATGTGAGCAGCAGGGGGGAGACTGTTCAAGTTTGTAACTTCCCTAAACATGACTGGAATTCCCAAGGAGAATGAGAGCACAGACTCAGCCCAAAAACCTTCCCTAAGGACTTTCCAGAGTTTGGAGCAAACCACACAGGCACATGAGCATCTCAGAAAAGACCTTCAGACTCTTCCACGGGAACAGTCAGTGACCCAAATGTCAAACTAGCCACACTTACCTAGGATAAGATACCAAACAGACAGTTTTTTTTCAAAATCTCCCTCTTCTTTTCCTCATCCCTGCCAGTTAAAGTTGGTAGCAGTCAGACAAGTCTCTTTAACACATTAGCACTGTGGGTTGCATTGTTTTCCTCTCTTTCATGTGGGAATTCTGGTCTTGGACCCTGAGCCAAGACTAGAAAGTAGCTCCCAAAGCCAAGCAGCTGTGTCCCTGTGAGCATATCCCCTCCTCACCACCACAGAGCTGCAGCTCTTCAAGAATGGGTCTAAAAGAATAAAGGGAGTCCTAGAGACACCATCTATCGACCATAAACCCCAAAGGCTGAAAATAACCAACTAAATGCAACAGTTTTTCCTCAAGGGAGTCTTCAAAGTGCTTTCCCAGCTGGAAAGTCTAAACACCACTGTCTCCTCCTTCGGCAGGCAGCAAACAAACAACAGATCTCAGCTGAGTCCCAGTTGGCCCCACAGCTCCCTTCCTCCCAGGAAGAAAAAAAGGCCAGGATGGGCCTTCCTCCCACAGCCCCTCTGACCTGAAGGTAAGGGCACATTCCAGCATAGCCTCACCCACCAGTCAGTCCCTCACCCTCCCTGCAGCCCAGGTTTGCTCTCACACCCAGACTTTGCTTCCCAAAACAGAGCTGGTTGCTCCAGGGCAGCCCATGGAACACAGCACAGGAACTGAACCACAACCCAGGTGCTCTGCACAGGCAGCAGCTGAGATGTCACCTCACACACAAGTTTGCATCCATCAACATTCCTGGATGACCACTGGTGCCTGTGAGGAACAGCTGGTTCCAGCAAGTGACCACGGAGAAAATCTGATCAGCTTTTCAAGCCCTGCAGTTTGTAATGGGAACTAATGCAGTATGATGTAGTTTTGTGAACTATTCCAGGGCCCCACTGCTGGTCAAGGGACTCCTCACTCACAGGTTCAGGATTGATGCAATCCATGCCTCACAGAGAAGCACAGGAGAGAAAACAGCACCTTCCTGTATCCCTTAAATACTGAGAAATTTTGGGAGAGGGCAGCAAACCATGCTTGCAGAGACCAGGAATGTAGAGGTTCCCAATGAGACAGAAATAGCAGAGGAAGATTGGAACAATGCAGACATCTGTAAAAGAGAGGGTGTAAACAGCCAGACTGGGTCACAGAGGAACAGCAGTGCAGTAGTGGGCAAAGCAAAAATAGAAGGAAAGAAAAATAAAAAATTCCTAAAATATATGAGGAGGAAACAGACTGACAAGGAAACAAGAGAGCTATTGAGTAGAAAAACGAGAAGAGATGTGCAAAAGCAACTAGGGCAGGCCAAGGATTTAATCCAGCCTCAGAGGGGAAAGCACAGGGAGGAAAGCAGAAAGCTGAGTTGTTTCACTGCAGCACGAGGAGGGAAGAGGAAGATGACTCTCAGGAAATTACAACCATGTGCACTTAGGTACAGCAGCACCGGCCCAGCAGTCTCATATCCACTCTGCAGGACAGGTGACATGTCCCGGCTGTCCCTCCCACAGGGCGGGGCCATGGTGGATGCTGCTTCCCGTTTCCCCATCACTCACCATCTCCCCATTCTGGTAGCTTGATTTTGCCTCCATCTCTTTCAGCTAGATGAGACTATTTTGGCACACAAGTGTGGCAGGTAAAAAGGGGTCAGTAATTCCTGTACAGGGGACAGGGATGGACCCTGCATGAAGATGGAAGAAGTTCCTGCTCCTCCTACTGCTCCCTGCTCCATCTCCAGTGCCACTACAGCAACTCCTCAGAACCCTGGTGCAGCAGCTTCTCGCTGTTCTCTCCCAGACTTCTGTCCATGATGTTCCCTTCTCCCCCTCTCTCCACGACCCAGACACCACAGAAGAGGCATTTACATCCACAGAAATCCTTCTATAGCTCCAACAACACTGAGTCTGCCCACACAGCAAAGGTGTGAGCCCTCATGGTTTTTTTCTCTCTTCACACCTCACTCTGCCCTATCTTTTCCAGCCAAAAAAAAGTTCCCACAACAGGTGGGAAGGGGAGAAGTTGATTTACAGAACCCCCCCCCCCTCTCTTTGCACAAGGTAGTTCCCAAGCTCTGGCAAAAGTATCCAATACCCAAACAGCAAGTCCAGGATGCACAACAGAACATAATGCCTGCCAGCAAAATTCAGAGCAAGGGGAGCCAGATGAGCCTGGAAAGTCTCAAGGTAAGTAAAATACCAACAGCAATGACTGAGAGACACCAAAGGAGGTGGCAGGAGCCTACGAAGGAGTTTCCATGCCCTGCAGAGGTGGACTCTGTCAAGGGAAGGGCACAGCTGCAGAACTCAGCTCCCCCTCTAAGCAGTACACTGTGTACACACTGATGTGGGATGGCTGCTTGCTACTGAGATATTTCAGCTCATCTGAGATCTCCATTCCCCACCTGCAGTGAAGTCAGTCCTGCTTCCTTTTGCAGACAGAAAGCCAAGACCCCCTCTAAGCTAATGCCAATTGTTCACCTATCACAGAACACGGTGAAGAGTTCAGAAAAGGTGATCTGGTTGTACTTTTTCTTTACTATTTATCTAACATTTCTGTATCTACCCAGGGTAAGTTTGGTGCTTCAAAGCTGCCGTCAGCAACCACCAATATTGGGAACTTACCTTTCCAGTGGGAATCATGACTCACACCTAATGTACAGCAAAACCCAGGTGGGCAGAGACCTCAGGAGATCTCTGGTCTGACCTCCTGGTCAAAGCTGAGTCTGCTCTGAGCTCAGTCCTAGTTACTTGGGACTTCACCCAGGCTGGTCTCATAAACCCCCAAGGATGCAGGACTCAACTCTCTGGACAGCCTGCTCCACAGCAGGAGGGAGCGCTTTTCCTGAGCAGCCTCAATCTGTCTTCTCCCCACACCCGTTACCTGCCAGTTCTCCTGTCACCGGCAGCTGCCTGGCTCCATCTTCCCACTCACCCCTCACAGAAGCCATGAGTCTGTCCCCAGCTCCCTCTGGTGTCACCTCTTCCACTGCTGCCTCGGCCCTCTCTCCTCGGCCCTAGGCCGGCTCTGGCTCTGCCTCCCCGGGGCTGGGGCACACACCTCAAACTGCAGGTGCAAGGTTTAAAACTCACACAGGGCTGGCCGCCGCTAGTGAGGCTGGCCGTGCCCTGCCCCTCCCCGGTAAAGGAGGCAGGGGGAGCTCCGCTCACGGTCCCTTCACAGCGCTCACCGGGCAGCTCCCGGGGCACCGCGCTCCCCTCACGACGGGGGAACAGCGCCAACTGTCTGAGCTGCTGGGCCGTGAGGGGCATGCACTGAGAGACCCCCAGGCCGTGAGGAGCGGCCCCGCC
>VZTB01002656.1:585934-615203 GCA_013397245.1 Thryothorus ludovicianus | reverse complement strand
GGGGCCCTCGGCGAGCGGGACCCCCGCCCCCGCCCGGCCCGGCCCGGCTCGCCACACCGGCCCCTCGCGCCCCGCCGTACTTACTGCCTTGTGAGGCTCCTTCTCCTGAGGCAGCTTCGGTGTCTGCAAAGAGAAAGAGCTGCGCTTAGATCCGCCGGCCGCGCTGCCCCGGCCCCCGCCGCCGCCTCGCTCGCTCCCTCGCTCTCCTTCCCGCCGCTCTGCCCGACCCGCCCGGCCCCTCGCGGGACGCAGCGGGCAGTGAGGGGCTCGCCGGGGCTGCGAGGCCGGACATGGCCAACAAAGGGTTCGTGGTTAAAGCGCAGCTGCCCACCGTCATTAAATGGTCTGCACTGGAAGGGACCTTAAATCCCATCTCGTTCCAGCGGGCAGGGACACCTCCCACTGTCCCAGGCTGCTCCAGCCCCAATGTCCAGCCTGGCCTGGGACACTGCCAGGGATCCAGGGGCAGCCACAGCTGCTCTGGGCACCCTGTGCCAGGGCCTACCCACCCTCCCAGGGAACAATTCCTTCCCAATATCCCATCCAGCCCTGCCCTCTGGCAGTGGGAAGCCATTCCCTGTGTCCTGTCCCGCCATCCCTTGTCCCCAGTCCCTCTCCAGCTCTCCTGGAGCCCCTTTAGGCTCTGGCAGGGGCTCTGAGCTCTCCAGGTGAGCACCCCCAGCTCTGCCAGCCCGGTTCCAGAGCAGAGGGGCTCCAGCCCTCAGATCCCCTCCATGGCCTCCTCCGGACACATTTTAAGCGGCAAGTGCTGTGAGCCCAGGAAAGCGAGCAGTGAACAGCACACCCAGCTCAGCTCCCGTGGGATTTGGCACAGCCGGCTCCAACACCATTCCTGCCTTCCACAGGACGTGATAGCAAAGCGTCCACAAGAGACAGGCCAGAAGAATTCCCCCAGGGTGATTCTATCCTGATCTTACTGAAGGCAGATGTGAAAAGAAGGGAGAAAAAGCTCCCTCCACTGTCGTGTGTGGGACTGCAAGAAGCACAGAGCAGAGATCATGTTCAAGCCCTAAATTAATGCAACAGGCAAAGCTGCGAGCTGGAAAACAAACCCCAAAGTTACAAGTCAAGGATCATAAACGATTAGGATTTCCAAGCCAGTTTGAAGTGTTTCATATTCATCCTAAATTACATATACTGTGTGCCACATTATCTAATAACATAACTGCATTGCAAAATGTTCCATGTGTCTGTTGGAATGATGCTTGCACTGCACTGGAAACCACAGCTGCAGAATAGCACAGTGTTTTTGAATTTTAAATTTTCAACCTTAAGTAATGAGCACTGTTTGCATTTAATTTCCTTATTTCTTAAAAATAATAAAAACAAATGATTGTGGGTTTGTGAATTTGTACATTTCTACTTGATTAACCTGCCTGATTAGATCATTTTTCTAGGCAACAGTATTAATTTGGCTGAACTTCATAAACTCAGGGGCCAGATCAGAAACCCTCACTATCAGACACAGAACCTCGACAGCAAAGCCCAAGATTTTTCCACAGCTGCTACTTGTTTGAATTGCCACCCATCATTCATGGAAAAGCAGCTATGGCACAATAGATTTATGCAAAATGCTGTCCTGGTGCTCACAAGCACTGGCATAAACAAACCATAAAAGATATGCACTATTTAAATAGCTTTAAAAAGTACTTTAGTCAAATTTAACAAGAATCAGGCAGTATACAGAATTTGAGGAACAGCCATTTCTGAACTGCGTCAAGAAATGTTGCTACTCTTAGTCATAAGACAGACTAAAGTATTCATGAATTAAAAAATGACCAACTAAAAATCCCCTTACAACCCACTCTGTATCACCTTTGAGGTCAGACCAAGTAATTACAGTTGTGAAACAAAAGACAAATTTCTGAGAAAGTTGCAAAAGTCAGTAAGAATGGGGAGGTGGGCAGGGAAGCTGGAAAATGGGCCAGTTAACTGTCCCAAAAATTTCTGCATCTCATGTGAGTATCTGCTGCAGACTGGGAAATGTGCACGGGAAAAATGGATCTTGGGATGCTGGGCAAAGGGCCTCCCCAAAATAATCTGATATTTTCAGTAACAAATAAACAAATGAACCAAACTGTCTATGGCTGAGGAACACCATCTCTCCTCAGAGAGAATTCATCTTACTAGTTTTCTACTCCTTACCTCAAAATCCTTGCAGTGACAGAACTGCATTAAGTCAGGCTCCAAAAAATGTGCACTTTGGAAAAAAGCATTTTTCCACATTCACCATTTGAATGAGTCATCTTCCTTTTCATATTTTTTGAATTGAGCAGAACCCATTCTTGGAAAACATTAATCTGTAACTTGAAAATCTTTTAGAAGTTTTTTAACAACTGATGAAACTCGAAACTTGGCCTGAAGAATCCAGCCCCACTCAGAGGATCCAGGATCTGTTCTGGTGAGGGCAGCTCAGCCCTCGGCTGGCAGAGCCCTACGGGGAGGACATGGAGAGCTGATGGGCTTGGAGGGAGGCAATGCAACAACTTATAATGTAAATAAATAATAATGAAAAACAACTTGAGCAAAATCATCAGTCAGCCCAGAAAAGCTTATCTGGAAACAGAACTTCCACCAATTCTTGGGCTAGAGGCAATATATCCTGCGAGGGTTAAACTCGAGCCTTGCTATTTTCTTTCTTTGCTTTTGGAAGAATTCTCCTTTGGGTACCGATCTCCCTTGCCTGGCCTCAGCCCAGAGGTTTATAAATTTGCTGTTTGAAAGTCTAATAAAGCAATTTCAGCCTCTTTTTTTTTTTTTTTTTTTTTGCGTTATCTAAAAATGAAATAATTTTCCTGACTCAAAACATGCAGATGTTTTGCTGTTCATGTTGCTTAAACATGACCCAACCTTACAAAGCAGAACTTTCTAGCTGACTAACTCCTCAAGGCAATCCAAACCTTTTAATGACCTGAAATACTCCACGCAGCTAAAATAAAAGCACTGTAAGCAAAACATTTTTAAGCCCTGGGTTGTGTGTAGGCGAAGCAGTAACATTTGGGACAGAGCCTCCCATCAGCACTGGGAATGCACAGCCCCTCTGCTCCAGCTGAACTCCAGCAGGAGGAAGGAGCTGGGATCCTGCAGGGCTGCACTGCAGCTCACAAAGGAGCCTTTCAGCTCCACAACATAACTGTTTTGTCGGGTTTCTTTTTTATTTTATTTGTGAGTTTTGGGGAGGCAAAGGGAAAGGAACACAACCCTTTCCTTTCTTCCTCGGTGAAACACAGTGGGGAAATTTCTTACCTACGTTTCTGGTTCTTTGCAGAACCCTTACATGGGGATTTCCGTGCCTGGATCTCAGCTTTCAGGGGAAAGCAGAATGGGAACTTGTCCCCGTGAGGTGAGGCAGCACATCCTGAAGCTGCCTCAGCCCTTCTGCAAAATGCCAGAGCAGTCGCTCCGTGAAATTCTCCAGCCAATGCTCAGCACCACAGGGAAGGCTCAATAAACTAAGAAAAATGCCCTGTTTTATAATATAAACTCCCCTGCTCCTGAAGGCAGACAAGAAAAGAAATCAGCCTCAAGAACACAGGTCACCTCCAACGCAGCTTGTCTGCCATAGAGAGCTGGAGTGGAGGCAGGTGCAGCTATAAAAAAAATCCAGAGAATTTCTCCAAAAAATGCTCATTACAAAGCAAAATATGATGTTGCCAGGGCGAAACTCTTCATGTGGAACCGAACAGCTCAAAGGATGAGAAGACATTAAGTTCTGCACAGGGCAAAACAAGCAGTGGATAAGGATGGACTGACTCCTCGAGCAGAGAGGGTGACAGACCTTCCCTCTGCTCTAAGGCCCAGGTGGGCCCTGGACATTAAAACCAACTCAGAAATAACCCAGATCAAAGCAAGGACAACTAGAGGCCCCCAAACCTTTCATTTTGTGTCACTGAGTGGTGATAGACAGGCTGGTGACACAGATGTTTTGTTCTGCCCCAAAGGTCCAAAGCAGATCAACAGCAGTTTCCCTGCTCTCCCCTGACCTGAGCCTTTTGTATCTCCTGCTCTGTCACCCCGGGGCTTGGCCAAGGCCTGTTACTGACACAGGAATCACACAGACAAGCAGAGAGCAGAGGCCTGGGATGTGGAGTATCCTTCAGCAAATCACAAACAGCAGCTATTGCTGCTAGAATGACCAAAAAACCTAAAGAGAAGAACGGGGCCTCAGTTTGTTCTAGCTCCTCTGATGCTGAGCTGGTGAGTCTCCCAGGAACAGTCCAGCTTTGGGAAAGGCACACGTTATGTGACTGATGGAAGGCCAGACCTTGGGAAAACCATGGCTGGCACTCAGAAAATCCACCCTGCAAAGAGGGAATTTAGGTCCTGCCATTTGCAGTCTGGCTCCTCTCTTGCCCAGCCAGAAAGAAACGACTGAAGGGTTCAGGACTGGAGTTTCTGGCAGCTGAGCAGTGCACGGGCTGGGCCAAGGGAGCTCACATTGCAGTGCTTCGAGGAAAGCAGCCCTGGGAGAGCTGGCTGCCAGTGCCTGGCACTGCATCTGACACATGGACTGCAGATCCCAGGGAGAACAGGAACGTGCCAGGTGACACCCTCAGGGCAGCAATCCCACCACGTTACCCCACGTTTGTCACCCTGGGGCAGCACCAGCCCCTTCTCTATGAATCCTTGGGACAATAAAAGCACCTTTTGCAAAAATCCCATTCACTCCTGCCTAGCAGTCTTTTGCCATCCCAGCACCATTACTGGTCCAGTCCATACACAACTCACACTGGGTAATATCACACAGGGCTTTCCTCCAAGAATCTTTCCTTCTTTTTTCCTACCTGGCCTTAACCTTTCACTGCAGGTTATTCCTCTGCAGCCAGGAACACTCTGCCCAGTGCCTCAGCTCCCTGGGAGAATCCCACTGCCAGAGCTGCACCATGTTTGTAGTTTCATTTCTTGCTGAAGAGTATAGATGAATAAATAACTAATTTGTATTTTTATTGTCTTAAGGCAAATTGAATGCACTTTAAATGTTATTTCTACATGCATCCATTTACAGTAACATAAACCAACACTTTCTAAGTATCACACATATAAATTCTGCTTCTCCAGCACTGATGTGAGAATAAGTGATAAATTTCCACATTCAGAATTTTGAAAATTTCCATATTCTGCAACTACACATGACAAAGACCTTGGGAAGCAAAAGGTAAAGTCATGTCTCGTTGAGTTCATGTCAAAACTATGGATATCAAATGTACAGGTCTATGTTGATGCACCCATATGATTTAATATATTGCTTAATTTCATTATCAAAATATAAATAAATAAAAATTAATCAGATCATACACTAGGAGGTAATCTCATACTAACAGAGCTCTTAAAATTCCAGCCAAATAAAAGATCCCATAGTGCCTGGGGAACAGAACTAAAATAAAAGCAATCCTTGTCCCACATTTAAATACTACAATTATTATTGCAAAATTATTGCAATGCTGTGATGTAATGGTAAAGCATATCCCTGCAGAGTGAAGCTACTTGAACCTATATTTAAAGGACTTTAAAGAATTTTGTTGGTATTTAGAAAAGAAATATCAGCATGGAAAAACAATTTTCTGTATCCAGAGGTACAGAAGCAGCTCTGTGATATTAAACAGCACATAAGAAATATGCAACCATGCAATTAAGGATGTGTTATGAGACTTTGACAAATTCTGAGCAGTTAAGGATGCATGTTCACTTCTCAGCTGCTCATGTGCTGACTTTTGAGAGTTTGAGCATTTAAAACTTAATATTAGCCTTCATTATTCCTAGATTTTCAACCACTAGTTACACCGGAGTAGCTAAAGGGGATGCTTCTGCCAGCCTGGCACAGCAACTCCAGTGCTCACTTGAGGGGACCAGAAAAAAACCCAGAGAAAGGCTCAGGAGAAGCTGGTTTCCAGTCCCTGCTATTCTGGTATTTCAGAGCTCCAAATCCTGTAAACTACACTCTGATTGAATAACCCACCTCAAACTTTCACATTTCTGCAATTAAGCAACATTGGATTGTTGAGTTTTACAGAAAACTCAGATCAAGCCACTCCTGACCAAGCACGAGACCTTTCATGCACACAGTGCATTTGGGAAGTGACCTCAGCTGACAGCTGGGGCACAGGGGCAGCTCAAGGAGCATTTTGACTTGAACATAAAAATACAGCAGTCACAATGCCCATATCTGATTTATATCCTCCCAGGCTGACTTCTCAGGGATGGATGGAACTCCCAGCTGGGCAGGAGCGCAGAGCACCTCAGGGGGATGCCACCACACTGCTGGCACTGGGATCTGCCAGGTGAAACTCTGATCTGAGCTCCCCCTGCACACAGTGATGCCCTTGAGAGCCTGGCTAGTAAATACTGCCTCGAACACAGGAGGTGCTCCTGACCTGGGGAGAAATACTGCTGGAGTAAAGAACCACAAAGCTGAGGCAGCCTCGATCACTGGGCCCCTCTCAATGGGACACCCCAGAGAAGAATTACTGGTGACTAGGGAAGCAGCAGAGCAACCTTCAAGACCTTCCTGAAAATAGACATAAAATCACAGAATATCCTGGAAGGGACCCTCCAGGATCATCCAGGTGTCCAACTCCTGTCCCTGCCCAGGACACTCCAGCAGTCCCACCCTGGGCATCCCTGACAGCGCTGTCCAAAGGTTCCTGGAGCTCTGGCAGCCTCGGGGCCGTGCCCATTCCCTGGGCAGCCTGGGCAGTGCCCAGCACTCTCTGGGGGAAGAACCTTGCCCTGATCTGCAGCCTAAGCCTGTCCTGAACCTGTGTTATCCCAGAATTCCCAAGATTCCAGCAGGACTGAGATACCTCTGTGTGCTCGCACATGGGTCTGGAAACAGTTGTAATACTTGTATTTCTTCCCACATATTCCACACTCATAAGACCCTGAAAAACAAGAGAGAGAAGCACACATCACCACGAGAGATCAGGAAAAACAGCCTGCCTGCATACTGGTCCATAAACTGCAGGCAAAAGGGTGCACTTTGCAGCAAAGTAGTTTTCAGAAGGTTCATGGAGATAAATGCAGGAAATCACTATCCCAGACACTATTCTTTCTTTCAGCCTTATTTAAAATTCCTTGGCATATTACCCTGAACTTACATTTTCAGTGTATCTTTTTAACTTTGCTAACGTGAAAGGGCCACTCTCAAAATAGCCTGACTTATAATTTTATAATAATGACTAATGTTTCCTATGGACAGAAATAACCTTGAATTACTTTTCAGTAAGTTCCTAGTAGCTGGGAAAAACTCCTTTTCAACTGAAAAAAGAAGGCAATATGTTATCTCGAGGCCAGGAGTTTTCAAAATTTCTCAAGAAATGCACAGTGTACAAATTTCCCAAGAAACCCACAGAGATTTGGTAAATATCCACCCAGAGGAAACCAAATAGATACAAATAGAACTTTTGCTCTTTTTAAGGAAAAGCACATGACCACAGTAGTCCCTCTTCTCAATTTGTGTCTCTAATTCCAGAAAACACACATCTGCAAACAGTCATTTGAAATGAAATCAGAGGAACAGATCTAGGAGAACCATTTGTAATGATGAAGTGATGCCATGAATTTAGACTCTTCTGTTATTGAACAGACAGACAGAAATTTCCTTAGATTTGTTATTTGAGTTCATTCAATCTCTTTTTTTTCCCTACTTCACTTTCTTGCACAGGCTATAAATTCACTTTCCAGGCTCTTATTTGCAGAATGCACTGCATTTCTTAACTGTCCACCAGAGCCATGGAACTGGGATCCCCTTGGTGCTCTTTGAGAGGGGAGAGCATCACTTGACTGAAGGGGAGGTGGGAGAAAAAAGGGCTGTATTAATTTTGTTTGAATGCAGAACTTCATTTCCATGCACCTTTCCTCACACAACCTTGAAACAATCTTTTCCTGACCCTGCCAAACAGCAAAACTCACAAAGGAGCCACAAACGAGAACAAAAACATTGATACACATCCAGGTAAACATTCCCAAGGAGCATTTCACAGCAATACTCACCTGGAGCTACTCAAAGTGAACTCTCGCCAGGACAAAATCCAGAGTGCTGTCTGAACACACTATGCCCATGGTCTTTTATGCCCTTCTCATGTCCCATTCTTACAGCTTGGGAAGAAAACATCCCCCTTCAGAGTGTCAGAGCCCTGAATTCCTGCCCATCACTGACAGCACCACTTGAGGCTGTCTCCTGAGCTGGGGAGGCTCCTTTGTCACTGCTGCTGAAAGAGGCCATTTGCCATAGTCTGATACACCAGAGTAGCCAGCTGAAAAAATACTCACATATTCTGATAACAGAGGCATTTAGCTGTGACTGATCTGCTCCAGAGCATTTTTTATTATCATAGCTCACTGTATTTTATATAGATACACATCTGTGGGACAGTCACCACCTGTAGTCACTCCACACAGGCTGCCTGAGCGAAACCCAGGATATCAGCAGGTCAGCAGAGTTTGCCAGCCCTCATTGCCATGCTCAAGGACTGATTATTTTCACCACTAACCTCCAAAATTATTTCGTGAAAATTCTTGGAGCTGGAGCCCAAAAGCAGCAGATGAGAGCACTCACCATCCCCTGGGCCCTGCAAACAGGAGCCCTGAGCACAGGTGAGGTTCAGCTGAACCACCAGCACGATGTGACTGATGCCCACCCACATCCCAACAGTGCTGGCTGCACACAGAGCGCTGGAAGAGTCAGAATGAGTCCAGAGGAGGCCACTGAGTTAATCACAGGGCTGGAGCCCCTCTGCCCTGGAGCCAGGCTGGGAGTGTTCACCTGGAGAAGAGAAGCTCCAGGAGACCTCAGAGCCCCTACCAGGGCCTAAAGGGGCTTCAGGAGAGCTGGAGAGGGACTGGGGACAAGGGATGGAGGGACAAGAGGGAATGGCTTCCCACTGCCAGAGGGCAGGGCTGGATGGGATATTGGAATTGTTCCCTGTGAGGGTGGGCAGGCCCTGGCACAGGGTGCCCAGAGCAGCTGTGGCTGCCCCTGGATCCCTGGCAGTGTCCAAGGCCAGGTTAGACAGGGCTTGGAGCACCTTGGGATAATGGGAAGTGCCCCTGCCCATGGCAGCCCAAAGCATTCTGTGATTCTATGAGTTAGTGCAAATAGGTCAAACACAGGGAGGGGCTCTAGGCTGCACTTTTTTCCCCATTTTTATTGTATTTCCTACTTCTTCTGCAGACAGTCTGTGGCACATAATACAGTGGCTGTGCAGAAGTTCTCCAAGGTCAGCTGTCCAGGTGACTGTGCAATGCCTTTCTTCTGCACTGTGAACCTGAGCGGGGGAAGCAGCCCTCATGCAGGGGCTGTGCTGGACACCAGGGGCAGGAGCTGGGACAGGAGAGGGACCACGTCTCCCAGGCCAGGGCTTTTGTGCAGGTGTCCTGAAGGTCCCAGGTCTCAAGTGGAACCCAGAGAAAGTTGGAACCAGCTTTCAGGTGGACACCTGCACTCACCCCTTGCCCATGGGAGTAGAGCAGTGCCCCAGGAGCACAGGGAGTTGGGGAGGGTGTGAGGGAGGTGTGTTACAGACCTGAGGCAGAGACACAACTCAGCAGCCACAGCTGTGTGCTCAGCTCACCACAGGCCCTCACGTTAGAGAAAGGAGGGGTGACTTGCCACAAAAAATGTGCTGTTAGAGTGGAGGAAAGGTGAAGGGAAGGAAGAAGGACATCACTGCGTGTTAAGGCCTTGCAGAGAACGTGCCCACATGGCCTTGGACAGCAGCAGCAAGGTCACTGTCCACTCAGGGTGTGTCATGCAGGTCACAGCTGGTGGTAGCAGGAGGGGAGATGGGGAAGGTTTGGGGTTAGTAGTGCACTCAGTTGGGCTGGGCTTTTCCTGAGCCTCAAAGCTGGAATCTGGGCAATGCACCCATTGCTTCCAGAAGTTCCTTTGCTCCCTGAGCCCTGGTTAGACTTTCACACCCTTCCATCACATACCGGACGTGTATCTCAATGCATGGTCAAAAATCCAGGTCCCTGAATATCGATTTCGTGTATATCCAACGGGAGAGCCACGTTCCACTGCTTTTCCATCTAAATTGTGCAAAAAGAAATCAGAAAAAAGCCCTTAAAGTGGATGCATTTCCAAGGAATAATGATGGCTGAAGCCTGTTAAAAATTTCCAAGACCCATCTGTCCCTGTGGCTTCCTGACAAGATGTCAGAGGTCTCACAGAATTTCTTAAGGCTTCTGCAGTACTATTTTACCTCACCAGGGAGAATCCAAAGTGCTCTTGAATTTCATATGCTGAGCAGCTCAGCAACTAAAACATCAGCACCATGGCATGAACCCAATGTATGCATGGGAGATGGACAGAGAGGCTCAGAGCAGAAGGATTCTCTCTTCACTCTGTCTCAGAAACATTTCTGATTTAATGCATTGAAAAGTCCTCTCCAAAATGTTCCTTGTAAAGCACCAGATTGGGAAAACAGATTGAGAGCTTCAAGAGTCTTGTATCAAACTTCTCCTGATCAACTCACAGATAACTCAGTCCTCCAGGACACAAATACTGACCTGATGCTATTCCCAGCAGGAGGAAATGATCCACATCTGACAGTCTCCCCCTCTTTCTCCTGAATTACAACACAAGTGCCCTTTGCTTTTCCTCTCCTCTCCAGGCAGCTCCATGGTGGGACTTCTGTGCCTCTGCCCTGACTTCCCTGCCCTGAGAAGTGTCCATGTGCTGTGGCTCTTCAAGTGACCCTGGCCTGAGGCCAGCACATGAATCTTGCCAGAAGAAAGAAGAACAGGAAATGTGGCACCTCTGAGCTGTGCAGGACCCCCACCCCAGGGCTGGGACACCCAGGGCACCGTGGGGGTCCAGGTGGGTGCAGGGGGGAGCGGGGGATCTGCAGCAGCTGCAGCTGGCAGGAGCCAGGTGAGAGCCAACCTCTCCACTGGCTTCCTCTGCTTGGGATGCCAGAGGGGGATCCCACAGGACTGAAACACTTCTGTGGAAAAGGAGCTGAAAGGAAAATGGTCCAAACCCACAAATAGCTCTTTGGCTGGGGGACTGTGGCCACTGTCCCAAACCATCCCACCCAGTACAGCCCCTTCCAGCCCCCTCGGGGCTTGGGATGCTCCACATGGATGGAGGCAGGGTCTGGAGTAGTCCAAAGTGCCGGGAGAGACAGGAGCTGGTGTAAGCAAACAGGAGGCAAAAGACACAAGGCCTGGTTTGATGTAAACACTGCAAGGGAATAGCAGCAACTGAGCTGGGAATCCCTGGTATGAATTGCTCCAAGTAACAACTAAAAATATTAATAGAGCAGATGTGTGACTCAGAAAAGAGATGTAAATCTCGTAATGTGCATTTCAGCCGAGTTCCAAGGCTGAGCCCTGCAGAAAAGCTGTCACTTGGAGCCACATGTGCCCTAAACCTTCAGCACTGTGGTCCCAGCTCAGACACATCCCCCATTTAACCAACTGTCCCCAGCATTCCCTGAAAGGTGATAAGTCAGCAATTCCACACAGAGGAGAGGGGTTCATTCGCTCCTGATTCGCCACTTCATCAGGAATTGCTATAAAAAAACCATTTTCAATACCTCCAGTCTCAGCTTCTCTGATGAAGGTGAATAAAATCCTACCAAAGCCTTGCCTGTCTGCATGGAGGAAGTGATTCAGATATAGGGCTCTCAGATCCCAGGGCAAGGAAAGCTCCTGGAAGTGCTGAGGAGGAGCAGCAGTCACAAAGCCTTTGCTCTGGAGGCAGGAGGCACCAGCAGCATCAGCAGGTCACACTTTCAGGCTGCTCCAGTGGAGCAGCTGGAATGGCCAGTGGGGAGCTGAAATGGCCAGTGGAGCAGTGGCACACAGGGCACATTCCTGGTGTGAGATACCCTGGTGTGTGCAGAGATGGGCACAGGGCCCGTGTGTGATTTCCATGGGGGGACAGAGGGGACCAAGTGCCAGAGCTCAGCGACACAAGGAGCTGCTCTCTGGGCACTATGGGCTGTGCACACAGCACAGGACCTGAAGGCCAAACAGGAGTTATTCAGAGCCACCTCCCCAAAAACAAAGCTCATGTGAATGGCAGATAGGGGCACTTCCAGGGCTCAGTTCACAAAGGAATTGGCACCAACCCCCATCACCTTCAGACCAAACTGCCTTTAAAGAAGCCCAGGCTTTACAATGACCAATACAATGTGTGTTTCACTGGAAAAGGCCCTTCCAGACAGAAGCTCTCCAGTTTATATGGCTTTCAACCACCACTTTTAACTGGTCAGTGAATCTGTCCCTCTCCCCACAGTGCCCATACATTGTGAGTGTCCCTCTCACACCAGTCTGTCCCCAACGCTCTCCACAAGACAACACAGAATCACAGAACCATGGAATAGCCCAAGCTGAAGGGACCCCCAGGATCATCCAGCCCCTGGCCCTGCACAGACCCCCCAACACTCCCACCCTGGGTATCCCTGGGATGTCCAAAGGCTCCTGGAGCTCTGGCAGCCTCGGGGCCGTGCCCATTCCCTGGGCAGCCTGGGCAGTGCCCAGCACTCTCTGGGGGAAGAACCTTGCCCTGAGCTCCAGCCTGAGCCTGCCCTGGCCCAGCTCCAGCCGTGCNGTGCCCAGCACCCTCTGGGGGAAGAACCTTGCCCTGAGCTCCAGCCTGAGCCTGCCCTGGCCCAGCTCCAGCCCTTCCCTGGGTGCTGTCCCTGTCACAGAGAGCAGAGATCAGAGCTGCCCCTTGGGAGGAGCAGCAGCCTCTGGTGAGGTCTCCCCTCTGCTGCAGCTGAACAATCCCACTGTCCTCAGCAGCTCCTCACTTTCTTCCCCTCCAGTCCAACCAAGTCAGCCAAGAGCAAAAGTCCCCTCCCCACCGCACAGCAACACAGCCAAGCTCATCTGGAAACCATCATTGCCAGAGGACACCGACTGCAGAGCAGCTGCTGCTGCCCAGCCAGGAGCTGTCAGGAGAAGAGGGTCCTGTGGGGCAAACCCCCAACCTGCAGATGCTTTCACCAAGGGCTGGTGGCTGTGGCTGAAGGAGAAGCTCCCAATGCTGCCCATCAGTCATAGATCCATCTCTACCTCCCAGGGCACCAGGGATGCTTTTCAGCTTTGCCCATCAAGAGCTGCAGAGGCACAGGAGCTCTGAAAATACACAGAATGTTTCTTCCAAATTGTAAAATCTTTATGTTAGAAATAGTTTTGCACTTCTTAGGCTTTCCCTAGACCTGCACAAACAGCACTGACCTCCCTCCTTGCTGTTCTTAGTGGCTGTCCTGTGGTGGAAAGAAGGACAGGAAGAACAAGGATGCTTCTGAGACAATCACCAGCTAAGGACACCTCCTGTATTTTTTTCCAGCAGTGTGGACAATGATCAGCAAAACCCGGGAGAAAATCCAACATCGATTCCTCTTTTCTCTCCCCTTGCAGGTCAAACCAACCCCAACTGCAATGCTGGGCAGCTCAAATCAGCTTCCTCTTGAGTCCTTAAAAGAAACCTGGTCCAACTGCTCTTCCTTCTTTTTATTAGCAAGTGCCTTTGGATCTCAGAGACACTGCAGGGACCTGCTCCAAGCTGGGGACAACAGAGGCAGTGCAAGCATGGTGCCTTGCCAGGTTCCCACAGGAAGCCCCTTTCCCAGGAGCAGGAGGAGAGGACAGTTTGATGTTCATAGAAAAAAGCAAAAGCTGCTTCTCATCACAGCGGGAGGTGGGGTGGGGACAGGAAGCACTGTTTTGAACAGGGCACACCACAGCCAGCCCAGAGTCAAAAGTATTCCCACAACTGACGAGTGATCAGGAAAACAAATAAACAGCAACCTGTAAAACCTGCTCTTGAGCTCAGACTCATTGACAGAAAACATCCACACTTCTCAGAGCAACTTTCCTCAAAACATTTTAGCTGTTTCTCAGGCTTTCCTTTCCAAGTTCCTCATCTATGTCAAACACATCCCAGCCCTGAACTCACCAGGTGCTGCAGATGACTGATGGGCAAGACCCTGAACATGCCAAAAGAAGATAAGGAGCTTTATCTTTCTGATCTTGGCTGAGCCTTTAAGAGCAACCAGATGCAAACAGACACGGAAGGTCAATAATCCTGAGCCAGGAACCCCAAGACTGATGTTCACCCAGGCTCTGGGCCCTGCAGCAGAGCTGAGTGTCCAGGCACACCCCTGAGGGAGAGGTGGCCGTGCCTTACCGAGCGTCTGCTGGTTGCGCACGCCGCCGATGACCACGCAGATCTCCGCGGGCACATCCCCCGGCCCATCCTTGATGTTCTTCTTGGAATCTTTGGTGTCGTCCTGCCAGATCACCTCCTCGATGTAGTCATCTGGTACCTCTGTCTTCACTTTCACCTCAGTCATCATTCCAACCTCTTCACTGGGGGAGGACTGAGATGTCACCGAGTCGGAGCCCTCGGCCTTCGGGCTCTGCGGGCTCCTCTTCAAACACTCCCTGAAGGGGGAAAGAGAGGAGAGAATGTGAATCCTCAATGCCAAGTGCTTGTTATGTCATCACCAGGACCAAATTCAGGGTACTCTGGTTTATTCAGGTTATTTAAAAGAAGCATATTAATGTGTGTCTGCCATACATGATAAGTAATTAAAATTTAACTGGACAAAAGCAATAAAATTATTTGTTAATAATGAAAATAACCTTAATCATCACAAACAACAGTAGTGCTCATAAACACACTGGACCCTAAAGAAGAGCACAGAACTTGCCCTGACTGCCAGCAGATCATGGGCACAGCTCTAGCAGTTCTGACCTCAGGTATTTGGCCAACACCAGTTCATACACATAAAGCCATATTCTCCTGTGGCACTTGGGGACATGGGTCACTGGTGGATCTGGCACTGCTGAATTAATCTTAACTTGATGATCTTCAAGATATTTTCCAATCTAAATGATTCTATGATTCCGTGACATTTTTAATTTGGAGCTATGTTCACCCTCCATTGCATCTTCTCTTTTATCCCTTCAAGCGACCTGACATCCCCTGGTATTCAGAGGCTTTATTGAATATACACAGTGCTGATCAAAGGGGATCATCTGAAGGAGGAGGATATTTAAGGAGACTACCTTGTAATGGACAGGTACAACTATTGGGGATGACAGGGAAAGCCTAACGGAGAGGGAAAGGCAAATGAGGTCCAGTATGTTCAGAAACAGGTAGGAAATACCTCATGTTTTCATCTGGGAGAGAAAAGCTGGGAATGTGTGGGAGAAAAGAATCTAAACAAATATGCCAGACAAAGATGTGGGAATAAGCCAGTGGAACTCCTTTAGTACCACTCTATATGGATCCCCAATTTTTCACACTGGTTATTAATAGCGTCCAACATTCAATACAAAGATAAAATAATTGCTGGTTCAGTTTGTGCAGAAATCAGAACTAAATATATAATGGTTCAGACTACCCAGAAACCACTGTGACATATTTAGAATCATGTAAATACTGGGAACAGAGAAAGGTATTTGCAAATATTTTCCGCAAAAGTAACAAAAAAAAAAAACCAAGAAAAAGAGAAATAGGCTGAACTTATGGATGATCATTAGATCATGCAACAGTGACAGAGAAAAAAATCCCATTGCTTGGAACATCATAAAGTTCATCAGGATGAAGTATGAATTACAGTGTTAGAGAACCAACACCTGCAGTTGGTTCTGATACAGGTTATGCAGGACACAGAGGAACCAGGATGGTGCAACTGCAGGTGAAAGTGTGGAGCTCCTGGGAGGACAGGGATGAGAGGAGCAGAGGAACAGAGAGAACAATCCTCCAGTAATTACTGCCCAACCTCCCCCACACACATGGAGTCACTATTTCAAACTAGGTCAGGCACATCCTATTGCCAGAGATTTTATTATTCATCCCTTCATTCTCATTATGGAATGAAATGTACAATTAATAGCCCCTAAACAGAGAGAATTAGCCTTGACCTGCCTTCCCACTCATTTCCTGCCTTCTCACACATACTCCCCCCTGCCATGCTCCCAAAATCATCCATGGCTCTTACAAGTGAGAAAGATAGATTGAGACAGAGAACTGTGTTGTGGCTGAGAACTGAACAGTCTTTATTGGTATTATTGGGTGTGCCACAGGCCCATCAATCTCAACCACCACGGCGTGGCTCAGCACCCTTCCAAGGGAAAGGCAGTGAGTGCAGAATACTCAGGGATCAGAAAACAGTGGGATGGATTGCAGATCAATGAAACCCAGAAGGTGTGAAATGCAAAACACTGATAAAAGCAATAGGGTAGATAGGAAAATCTTCCCTTCCTCAGTAAGGAGTGTGGAGGAAGATCAAAACTGGCCAGGGCAATTCCCACTGGGAGGCTGGAAGGTGGGAGCAGGCACTGAAAGCTCGGTTATCGATGGCACAGCAACCTGGACCTGCCAGTCCTGGGCAACAGGAAAATCCAGGCAAGAGCCATGTGATTTGGGATTAGAAGCTGATACCAGTGGCAGTGAGACTGAGGCTAGAGCCTCCTGAGGAGATTATAAAAGGGGCAAGAATACAATGACTTTCTGATGATGCCCAGCTTTGCATCAGTCACATTCAAACACAAACTAAATCAGCAACAGGCCCCGGGCTGCGAGGTGAAGCTGTTCTCCATGTGCACTGCTTCTGAATAGAGAGAGGCATTTCCACAGGACTCCTGGAATGGTTGAATGGATTGGACAGATTTATTCATGCTCTGGAATTAAATTTAACACCATGGTTGCTAAAAATTATGGGTGGAGCCATGGAGGGGTGGAGAGAAAAACTGTGGAGTGAATGGGACACTCCACCAGTGGATCACTCTCTCTGTAGCTGGCTCTGCCCAAAACCAGTGGCTGCAGCACACTCAGACAAGTCCAGGACTGTGAAGGCACCCATGCTCTGAGCTGAGGGACTTGACCAAATTTTCAGTTCAGATGGAACAGGAAGGTCATTTTCTCCCTGTCTGAAGATGTGGTGAAGCCACTTCCCACGTGCTGCAGACACAGTGAGCAGCTTCAGGTTTCAGAGGTGATTAGAAAAGCTGCAGACAGTTCCAAAACGCAGCACTGAAATGGTTCAAGACTGGGAAAAGACACTTTGTGACTCTGTGAGACCAAACTGCTCCAGTCTGTTTCTCATGCCAAAAGGAAGAGTGGAAGGTGATTTGATTGCAGCATATCATCACCTTCATGGGGAGAAAATACTGTCTTGCCTTAACTTGGCAGGGAAGAGTCGAGCACAAGCTCATTGCTGGAAGCTGGAACCAGCTGAAATGAGGCACAAAACATTAGTACAGATGGTGGTCCACTGGAACAGACGTTTTCCAAAGGATGTGCCCAGGGAGAACGGATCCCCCTGAGTTTCCAAACCCAGAGTTGTGTGTTTGGCTGGCCCCAAGTCCCTGGGCTCAGTACAGACATGCACTGGCCACACTTGGTGGCTGGGAGCTGAGGTATATATAAATTATTAGACCAGACCAGTGGACCCTCAGAATCTTTGCCCTTCATGCATGCTGACTTTGTGGATCCAGCTCTGCCAAGAAAGGAACTTCCCAGCTGGAATGTCTGCTCCTGGGAGGGACCTAACCCTGCAAATATTAACTGAAAGCAATTCATTGTCCCATATATTCTAAGTCTGAGCAGGTACCTGATGTGCAGAAGGACACAGCTCCAAATACTTTAGCAACTTTCTTCCACATGATTTCATGGCTCACAAGCCCTGAAAGGAGCCTGCTGTTCCCCTCAAAAACAAATGAAACCACAAAAACAGAAGCACTGACACTCCTGGGAGCAGGGCTGAGCTCTCCAAAAGCCACTTGGTGCCTTAGCTGGGGCTGCACAACATTGGAGAGGAGGTGGAAGCAGCAGTGGTGGAATCCAGCTCTCCCAGCAGGAGCCAGCAGCACTTTCTGTGTCCCCTGTGAAATCCAGGTGGTGCTCCTGTGGCTAGAGCAGAACCTTGACCAGTTCAGGCTTTTCTGAAGCTCAGTTGCTGCATGGGATATAAATGTTCCCAAGGGTGCAGGGGAGAGCTGGGGTCAGGGAATGATCCTTATGGGACAGCAGAGTTTGAAGCCTGCTGGTTTGGCTGGGGAAAGAATGCCAACAGGAAGGAAAAGGAAGCTACTGACACTGGAAAGCTTCAGGCAGGATGGAAAGGGCCATCCTTTCCACAGCCCCAACAGAACCAGTTTTCCTAGGAAGACAGGAGTCATCACAGCCTCCACCATGCACAACATCAACCCACACATGCACTGACCATGGGAAGGTGACCTAGGGAAGCTTCATTTCATTCTGAGTCCTTAGGTCCTTGGATCAGCCCTTACAAGACCATGATGCTGCACTTGCTCAGTGTTCTGCTGAATTTTGCCTCTCCTGCGACTGAGCAGCACAAGGAACCTCCACTTGGAGATGAGGATAAAGCAGCAGGAGATCTGGAATGTTCTTGTTCTCCAGAAATTCCCTGAGAGGCACAGGGAGGGACAGGGAACATTCTGCTTGGGGGAGGGAAGACATCAGACCTCAACATCACTATTGCCAGGCCTGGTTTTGCCACTCCTGTCCCATGGCAGCTTTTCCAGAGCTGAGGCACAACTGCTGGAAATGCTCAGAAAGAGGATGAGCAAGAACACAAGTGAATTTTCACTTCTGCAGTTCCCAAGGCTCCAAACAGGTCTCACAGTTTTGGATGAGGGCACAGAGAGAAAAAGACTCAAAGCTTTCAGGATTTCAGGTAAGTTCAGTATCAGTCCTGGGCGCTGGGAGAAGGACTCCCCAGTGTGACCCAGGCAGTGCCCACGTGCCCTGGTGCCCACACACAGACCTGCCCCAGCTTCCAGATCCCTGCAGGCACTGCTGGGGCACTGCTGGGGCACTGCTGGGGACACACTGGGACCAGTGATGGTCAGAGCCTCCACTTGGTGGAGACAGCAGTGCACAGGAGCCAAGGGACAACCTGCTAGAGTCACCTCCCAGTGCCCAGTCCTCCAGCCACCCTCTCCTGCTGGCTCTGAGCTTGATCCCCAGCCTCAACCCTTCTGCATGAAACAATGCAAGTTTAGTGTTCATTGCAGCCATCCAGGGGTCAGCTGCACCTCCTTGTGCAGGTCCAACCTGCATTTAAGCATCCATAGGCTGATGTTCCCTGGGAAGAGGATATTCCTATTCTCCAAACATGGCACTGCTTGCACAGGACAAAAACTCCCACCACTCCACAGAGGAGCAGAGGGCACAGGCAGAGCTGGCTTAAACCCTACCTCCTCCCACAGGGAAGATCTTACTTCTTCTCCATGGCTTTGCCCCTTCCTGGGAAATACCAACCTCCTTCACTGTTCCATGTCTTGTCTTTACTGAGCTTTGGGCTCTGGCAGTCCAAGAGGCTCTTGTTTGCCGAGAGGAGGCAGAAGCCAGTGCTCACTCCATGCCTGGTTACTCCTACAGGTGAGGTCCTGTTTCAGTTCCCAGAACAGACTCTGTGATTTCCAACATGAAAGAGGCAAACAAACATTGCACTTGCATGTATCACTGCTCTCGCTAAGTAGGCCACACAGCCAATTACTGTAATACCAGCTCTGCCATCTCACAATGCTCATTTCAACATTGCTGCCTGCTTTGATCATCAGACTTTCATCTTCCGATGACGTTACGGCCACTTTCATGTCAGACACAAGTGTGTGAAGGCAGAAAAGATTTCAGAAGGCCTTAATGAAGCCTCAGCATGAGGAACTGGAAAGGCAGGGGTAAAAGTGGGTTCCTGGACCCATGTGGGTACAGCTTCCTTGGCCCTACACCTGTGGCAGCTCATGAAGGCCTCAGGCGCTGGCAGAGCTCAATGATGCAGCACAACACGGGTCAGAACAGTTTTGGTTGTGAAGCCTCATCAGCATCAGTGTAGGAAACAACACAAGGGCAATGCCAGGAGCCCCTCCCAAGGGAAGGACAGAAAGGAAAGGCTGGGTGCTCACATGGTCCCCTCTGCACGTTGACACCAGCCAGAGATCCAGCAGCCCCTTCCAGCTGATCTCCAGTGGTAGAAGCAGGGGGAGAAAGGACTGAAGGCTGGAGGCTGCAGTGTGGGGCTGCTCTGGTCTCTGCAGGGTCTCCCTGGCTGTGATGAGAACAGCAATGAGTGAAAGCAAACGGGGCCTGTCAGCTGCTGCAGCCACTGCGCTTGCAGTTTGCTGTTTCTGATCTGGAGTAGCATCCTCATAAATAATGAAAGTGACTAAAAGCTACTTAAAAAACACACACTCCTCCCTTCTGAAAGAATGAGAAAAAAAACCCCAATTATAAAAGGACATTTCTTCCAGCTAGGAATAATTTGTCATGTAATTCTCTGAAGACAGCAACAGAAACATGCGTGCTCCGTGCTCCCTTTGAGTCATCTGTGATTGCATATGTACTCAGATGGCTTCTAATGAGGCTATTTTTACAGCACACATCCTGCTGAGTTTTTGGGGAGGGGCAGAGTGAGATCAGTGAAGTATCAGTCTTCAACATCAGCTCCTCAAAAAGAGAGGAAAAGGAAACACATGTGGAGGAGGATGTACCACTCTGAACCAACATCCATGAACAGCTCTCCTGCCCCAGCAGCGAATGTGGAGCATCTTTTGTTTTTTTCTAAACAATACTCAAGCTGGAAAACCCAGAGATCTTCAGTGCCTTGATGATATCAGTGATGGCCAAGTTGCACAGGGCTCTGCACAAGCTGGTCTGCTGGAAGCTGTCTCTGCTCGTGGCAGGGGGTGGAACAGGATGGGTCCTCAAGGTCCTCCCAGCCCAACCCACTCTGTGATTCCGCAGTGACATGGCAGAGGACAGGGTGTGCCCAGTTAGAGTAAAACTGAAACACATTTTGGGCGCTTCTTGGAAGGTTCTTCTGGTCTTCCGCACCAAAGAGGTTCGGTAAGGACTCACAAACACACCAATGGGGACCAAGCAATGGGCAGAGGCCAGCATGACACCAGCACCAGTGGGATGTCCCAACTTGTCTTCTGGAAACCAAGGTGCAGTTGGCTCATCCCAGGCTAAATCAAAAGGCCTCAGCTGTCAGAAAGCAAAGGAAGCAAAAAATGGGGGAGGCTGAAATTTGGCTCAATTTATAGACATCTGCCCTGGTTTTACAAGAACCATAAGGTTCCTGTCATGAATATGGGAAGCTATGGGAAGTAGAATAGACAGAACAGATGCAAATGAACTCTCATTTTACATGGAGACGATGAAAGCAAAGACAAGAAATAGAAAGATGTAAGTTGAAAATCTGTTTGTCCAATAAATTAGCTGTGGTGGCCTTCCCACCCCTCCCCACGGCTCTCATCTGCTTCCTGGGGCAGCCCGGGGGGGGCCCTGTGCCTTACACCAGAAGGAGGTGGAAAAGATCAGGAAGCAGAGGAGTTGCCTGGTGTCCTTCACTGGGCACATCTGCAGACATCACCAGACAAGAAGGTTTTCAAGTGCAGTGTTAAAAGAGAGAAAGTAGGAGCTGTTTTCCCAGTGTTAAAATTGAGCTCTTGGCTCCTCAGCTCCAGGCTCCAGCCCCAGCTTCAGATGTTCCCTCACACCCTGAAAGGCAAAGACACCGCCTCAAGCTCCTGTGTCACAGTGTCCAGAGTTGCTCCTCTCCAAGGGACTCAACCCCCCCTCCCTGCCACAGCTCCCAGAGCCTCTGCCAAAGCCCCTCTGCAGCCTGAGCCTACATCCTTGGAAGAGGATGTCCTGGTGCTGATGTGTGAAATGCTGGAACAACCACCTCATCTTGGGTTCCTCCTCTGAGGGATTATTTTCTGGAACATGCACTATGCTTCCAGTGTGGATTGCTGCATCTGGTCATTGGGCATTTGCTGGAAAAGAGATTCTTTTACTGGAAATCTCCCCTGCACAGGAGAAAACGCCCTCTGCTGTCTCTTGAATGAAGCAAAGCAAACACTTCCTTAATGTACACTGCGTGCACACTAAAATATCCCTTCTGATCCTTGACTCTATCCATTTGGGAGCCTGTCCACATTCCAGAGCATGAATACCCAAGCAGGACCCCCAAGTGTGGCACCAGCACTCTGGGTGACACACATGATGGCAGCATGTGCTGATCCATATGCCTAAAACCCAAATTTTCACTTGTCACAGAGGGGTTCATGGTTATCCATGTTCCACCAGGAGGTTTCAGTTCTCTTCACAATCTTCCACAATGCCACTGTGAATTCCCAAAGTGTATATTTTTCTGAAGGTTACAAGAAAAACCTGTTCTTTCTTGTCCTGATGTTATTTAAGGGGATGGGAACTCCCTCCTCCAGTACAGGAGAGAAGACTTGCTGAAGAATAGAAAAAAAGCAAAAGCCCATCAGAGCTTCTGGACATTTCCTACGTGCAACATGCTCTTGTGAACCTCAGGATTCAAAGACCTCAAGGTCCCTGCGAGGTCCCAAGTGCTCCTGTAGTGTCTGTGCTGGCTTTTCCATGGCTCAGGAGCCGTATCCTTGTGCTTGGTTGGGTTTCTTCATGAGGCTGCTGGGTCCCCTCTTTGTATCCACGACCCTGAACACACTCGTCCCTCCTACCCTGACCAAGGATGAAGCTGCAGCTCCTGGAGGCTCTGAGGCCCTTGCTCCAAGTCAGTGGGACCTGGGGACATCAAGCTAACTGTGCACACAAAGAAAATCCCTGAGGTGGGAGAAGCAGCCCAAACCCTGCCCCTTTCTGGGATACATTTACATCTTCTGCTTTCTCCCTCCAAAATAAACTGAAATCAGAACACGAGGCCGCATCCTTCTGCAGGCAGAAGTGTGACAGTAGCTTCCATTCAGGTTTTCCTGGAAGAAATTTGCCCAGTAAATACTAATATTATTAAGGAGTTCATAAATTTAAAGGACATGAAGGTTTTTTAGAAGAGAGATACCTCAGGGAAGTTCACCCCATGGTTCTGAAGGCAGCCAGCTCTTGAAAACAGAGGTAACAGCTTTCAAAAACTCCAAAATACCTAACACAGTACTCGGTGGAGTGTGTGGTGTCAGTGCTAAAATCTAGAGAAAACAAACAAACAAAGCAGAATACTTAATTTTTCCAGCAATCTGGGTCTAGTAAAACACACAACCTTTCCTGACAGCAAACTCTGCTTCAGGAAGTCCAAGAGGAATTTAATCGTGCGTTCATTCCTCAAGGGACACTCGGCAGCTCCGAATCCTTCAGAGAAGGTAAACTCCAGGGCCAATCAGCCTGCCTCTCCTCTGGAAATTGAACATTAAAATACAAACCAGAACAATAGTCAAGAGCCACAAAGAATTCCTAAGGTATTAGCAAAACAAATTCCCTTCAGTCCTTATTAGGAATATCTTGAGGATGGTTTGAAGAGGAAAGTCTAACCAAATATAAAAAAAAATTGGCTTATCCGACAAAAAACAACCGCGCACTCTTTGCCAAAAGCAAAAGTATTCAGTCAGATAAAAAATGCGACATACAAATGATGCAGGTTAAAAACTGAATTTAAGATGATAATGGAATAGCTGCCAGCGTCTTTAAATTTTCAAGCGTGGAAATGTCAACAGAGACAAAGAAATTCAGGGAAAAACAAAGAGAATAGATTAAGGATTTATTTATATCACTGAAAGAGCTCTGTGTTCCTTGAGTAAGAAATGACTGAGGGGGTGAGAACTGAAATGGCCACAGGTCTCCAACACGCCACAAGGAGTGAGGGGGTGACCAAGATTTCCTCGTAGCTCAGCTTTCCTGAAGGCTTTAGAGTCTCGGTACTTTATGGCTCCAGAAAGGGACATTTCTCCACTTCACACCATCCAAAGCTCTCCAGGATTTTGGCACTGGGCAAACTGGGATGGTTTAAACAGAAAATACTCGGAGCTGGGATGTGTCTGAGCACTGTCATCTCCTTGTACATGGACATTTGACCTTCTTTTGGGTTTCAAGGAAACCTGCCCGGGTTCCCCACAGCTTCTGTGTTGGTTGTGGTACAGAACTGAACAATCCAGCTGTTAAACTGGCCAGAGGGCACTTTTTGGGGGTTTTCTGCTGGTTCATTGGTTTGTTTCTTTTTGAAGATGGCTGTTGAGAGCTCTTCAGTGGGCACCAAGGCTTATTAAATTCCTCACCTAATTAGTAATAGTTTCCTTTTTTTCTGATGCAGGATCAGTCAGAAGCTTCTTGGCACTCTGGGACTGAAAATCCCACAGGTTGCCTCTTAAAGAAACAGGAGACAATTCAAATAATTTTGCTTCTTGGAAATATCCAGCCCTAGGCCTGTCCCTCTCCCAAACTTCAGAGAACCATAACCTCAGGAATTGTCCTTCCCCTGGGGACACAGTGAGCTGGAAGAGGGGCATGAAGAAGAGTTGGTGCCATCCCAAGTCACTCCCTTGGGTGACAGGAGCTGCTGGGGAGGACATGTCCACAAAGGACAGAGCAAGGCATGTGGGGAAGAGAGGGGAGGTGCCACCAAGGAGGCTGGAGAAAGGTGAACTGAGAAGGAGCAAAGTGAGTACAACCCCTTCCCAAGAGCTTCTCCTGCCAGGGCTCCCCAGGCAATGGTCCCAGCCCCAAGAGCTCCAGGAGGACACTGCTCCCAGGAATGCACAGGGTGGGATTGTTGGAGTGTCTGTGCAGGGCCAGGAGCAGCACTGGATCATCCTTCCAGCTCAGGGAGTCTGTGATTCCATGGAAGTCACATCTTCTATGGCACAGACTGCAACACTCAGACCCCTGAGGCAGCATGGCTTGGTCTGCAGTACCTGGGAAAACTGCACCATGTCAGAGCTGGGAAACCTCCAGGCCCAGCCCAAAGCACCCCTGGAACTCCTGCTCTGCTCCCACCTGGGACAGCACCCAGCACCCTCGAGCTGGACCTGCACCTCCCTGAGCCCTTTCTGGGAGCTGCAGCCCAGTGCTGTCACCACTGCACTAAATGAGAGCCACCCCTGCCCTGGCCAGCAGCTCCCAGCCCCGAAGGCTGGATTTCCTCTGCTCCAGGAGCAGAGCTTCTCCACAGCTGCATCTGTGCTGCAAGTGGGCTCCTGGCTGGTGACAGCCCCGCTGCAGACGGGGCTGAGCTTCCAGCTGGCTCTGTTCCCTCCACAAACAGATGCAGCTCCTATATCAGGGCCTGATTTATTCAGCAGGAGTCTCGCACATTAAGTGTAGTTAAGTCTGAAAACAAATCTAATGACTTTAAAATAAATAGCCAACAGAGGACTCGAAACTGAAATTCCTCCTTCCTCTGACACCCGCCATATAAACAATAATAATTATATAAAACCGTGTCTAACACATGACTACACAAGGCTCTGGTGACCAAGAAAAGCACACGCTACTTGTCAGACATAATTGCACATTTGGTTTTTCAATTATTTCTTGTCAGGATCCAGAGCCCACCATCTGAACACTGACATTAATTACTGGGAAGTTGTTAGTGCTCCAATAATCTTATGGAGACTCCCAGTGCTCACCCTGAGGCACACAGCTCCCAGTGCTGCTCCCACACCACCCTCTCGTCCCACCAACCCTCTGGGACTGTCACACACCAGACAGGGACACCCAGCCTGGGCCACCATGTGCAGAAGGGTCTTCAGAAGCTTCAAGCAAGTCTCCAGTGGACATCAGCAAAGAACTGATCCCCTGCCATGTGCTCACCCACAGGTCATGGGACCAGACCATGACCAGCACTGAGGCCTCCAACACAAGGCATGGACCTGCTGGAACAAGTCTAGAGGAGGCCACAAGGGCTGGAGCCCCTCTACCCTGGAACAGGGCTGGGAGAGATGGGGGTGCTCAGCTGGAGAGGAGAAGGCTCCAGGGAGAGCTCAGACCCCCTGACAGGGCCTAAAGGGGCTCCAGGAGAGCTGGAGAGGGACTGGGGACAAGGGATGGAGGGACAGGACACAGGGAATGGCTCCCACTGCCAGAGGGCAGGGCTGGGTGGGATATTGGGCAGGAATTGTTCCCTGTGAGGGTGGGCAGGCCCTGGCACAGGGTGCCCAGAGCAGCTGTGGCTGCCCCTGGATCCCTGGCAGTGTCCAAGGCCAGGCTGGACATTGGGGCTGGAGCAGCCTGGAACAGTGGGAGGAGTCCCTGCCCATGGCAGGAATGGGACAGGATGATCCCTAAGGTCCCTCCCAACCCGAGGCAGTGTGAGATTCTGTGAACCCAGCCCATGTCACCCCCTGTCACCATATTCCAGCTGAGCCCCCTCCCAGCCCCCAACTCCTGGCGTCACACTCCCATCACATCACAGCCCATCATGCAGGAAAACATCCTGCCTTTTATTGGCTTTTAATTTGCTGTTTTTTAATTTTGTTGACTGTCTCTTTTTTCCTTGCAAAAGAAAGAAAGAAGCCTCTGATCTACCTTTTCTGGAGTGTTCAAAAACACGCACAGCTTTGTCAGGTTGTCTCTTAGTTGTCATCTTCCCCAAGGCAAGCAGCCATCTCTCTTCTGGCTGCCTTCAAGGAAGGGGGCTTTTTGTGTGCCTAAGAATTCTCTTCACCTTTTAAAATCTGCCATTACTGAGCACTCACTGAAGTGCAGCAACCTCGAAAGAGTTAATCAGGGAGGAGAACAGCGAGTGCTCTCTGCCACCAGGAGCTGCCAGCTGCACACTCTGACCCCTGTTCTTCCAAAGGCAGCACCAGGCCCATGGAGCTGAGGGTGCTGGGATCACAAACTCCTGGGCCTTCAGGGCTTTCAGTGTTTGATTGAAACAGAATAAAATCAGTGCACTGCAGTAAAAAAAGAAAAATAGGATTGACCCAATACCACAGCATCACCTTAGACCGAGCCTGCAACTGTGAAAAAAAATATTGCAGGAAGATAAAATCCAGGCAACTTTACTTTTATTATATTATATTAATTGCATAATACTATATTATATTATACTATATTATTTTTGCCTCTATTTTTACTGATATAAATTAATTGTTAAAAGCCTCCTTGATAGTTTGCAATTAGTGAGGGCTTCAAGCAGCAATGACTTTGAGAAACATCCATCTTGTGTCTCCATCCACTGACAATCTCACAGATTCAGTCAGAGTCACATTTCTACCTTCAATCACTGACAGAACTTTCTTGAAATATTACATTTTGATTCTGTTTTACTATTTTTAAATGGACGTGGTCATTCTCCTTTCTTTGACCATGTTTTGTTCAGTCAGGTAGATAATAAAGCGAGTTTTGTTTCCATTTTTCTACAAGGAAAAAGGCAATGACCAGCCTCACACTCCTCTGGACATACAAAGGAACAGGGAAAACAGAGAGAAGTTCTCCCACCTCACCAGGAGCTCCATCCCTGCCCTGGGAAGGGCCATCACCCACTCCTGGAAGGATGTTCAGCCCCAAGGGCACCCCAAAGATGAGATGGGCATTCCAAAGGTGACATTGGCACCCCAAAGGTGAGATGGGCATTCCAAAGGTGACATTGGCACTCCAAAGGTGAGATGGGCACCCCAAAGGTGAGATGGGCACTCCAAACGTGACATTGGCACCCCAAAGGTGAGATGGGCACCCCAAAGGCGAGATAGGCACTCCAAAGGTGAGATGGGCACCCCAAAAGTCAGCTCCCATATCGAGAATGCATTTGCCCACCTGCTCTGGGGTGAGAGCTGCAAAATGGAATTAAAAGTTGGAATAAAGGATCCAGGGGAAGGAAGTGATGCCTGGCTCCTCTCCCCTTGCTCCTCAGCCTTTGTTTTCTTTCCAAGACTTTTCAGGCTAATTCCCAGTGTCCTGTGAGCCACACTGCTGGACCACAGATGAGCCACCCCTGAAGTGAGAGGGAGAACTTTACCCCTGTGACAGATGCCCAGTGTTTGCCTCTGCCCAGCTCAGGGGCACCCCAGATATGTTCAATGCCAGGCAGTACCAAATGGACAAAAAACTGCCAGGAATGAGGGTATTTTGGCAGAGCTGGGGCACTGGGCAGGGACCAGGCAGCATGGTGGGAGCATCAAACCCAGCAAGGGCTGTGCATGTGGAAGGCAGGGAGAGCATCAACACCACAGCAGTTCCCAGACTTCAGTAGGATGTGCTTTGACATGGAAGGATGAGTTTTATCTAAGGAATAAAATTTTCAAAGTGCTTCAAGGCCCTGGAGGGGACAGGAGGCCACAGTCCAGGGCAGACCCACCTCAGCATGTCCTTCTCCAGAGTGGGAGCAGCAGAGACAGCTCTCAGTGGGATCCCAGGGGCTGGGGTGATGGGACACCTCTGTCCTCTCCTTCTGAAGGACAGAAGGGTCTGCACAGCCCAAGGTCTCCATCCAAGAGCCTTACTCGGGGGGCACTCAGCTGGAACTTCCCACACCACACACAAACCACCTCTGCTTTCAGTCCCCAAGGCCAGGATGAGGCCGGACTCCCACATCCATCCTTCCACTAAAACCAAGCATGGGCTGCACGGACACTGGGCCCTGACAGCCCCCACCTGTCCCTCCTGTGCAGCCACCCTTGGCCATCCCATCTCCAGGATGGAGAGCATATCTGAGCAGAGCACAGCAGCCCAGCCCTACCTGCTGGAAGAGCTCCTCTGCCCACTGCTGCTGCTCTCGTCGGCCTAGGAGATCAAAACAAGAAAGCTGGTTAGGGTCAGGAAGGCCAGGCTGCTCTCCAGCCCCAGCTGCACCCGAGCTCTGGGGCTCTGCAGGAGCTCCAGACAGCCTGAGCTCAGCTCAGAGCCCGGGGGTGTCGGGGCTGGGCAGGGTCTGAGCCCCAGCCCAGCCCGGGGGCTCCTCCCGAGCCCATCCCCTCCGGTCACTCCTCACATCCCAATCCCAAGCACTGATCCCTCGGGTGCTAAACAGCTCCATTGCCAGGGGGCAAATCAGGAATGGCCAAATTGTCGGGATGCCCACACAGGAATGGCTCTGGGCTGGATGGGTAGCCCAACACCTCCTCTCGTTAGCCCCGTGCCCTAATTAGCCCCTCCAGGCCCTGGCAGGGCCAGCAGGGAGGGCCCAAGGTCTCCTCTCGCCTCCTTCCCCAGCTCGCTGATGAGAGCCTTCCTTGGAAAGACAATATTATTCCAATCCCAGAAATTTTATTTCTGAATTTGTGCAAATACAAGTTAAAAGATATTAGCTGCATTTCACATTTTGTGCAAATGGCAGAAACAGGCAATTCATGTGCAGCAGGATGGGGGCCAGCCAACGATTTCGATAAAATAAACCCTTTTTTAATTTAAATGCTAATGCACTGAATTAAAATTTAATAACTGAGGAAATTGAAAAGCCGAGCAGGAATATTGGAAATAAATCCAAGCAGAAACAGCTGAAATTAAAAATTCTAGAGAGTGGGAGGATAGCAGCTAAGCTGTCTTATATGATTACATTTT